>SKCR01044571.1:0-66465 GCA_019454045.1 Zanthoxylum bungeanum | reverse complement strand
ATAATAAGCAAAAAAATATTTATCTTCTTCTCCTCTCCATAGCCGAGAATCATCAACCAAAACAGTCCCCTTGCAGGGCCAAAACACCTCCATACATCCCCCCCTAAACCACCGAAAACAGAAGCCTCATATAGCCCCCTAAACCACTGAAAAGGGTAGCCCATACAGCCCTATAACCACCGAGAACAGCACCCCAAACAGCCCCATGATCACGCGAAAATCACCCTAAAACAGTAGATAAAATCACCAAAAACAATAACAAAAAATGCACGTTAAACCCATAAAGAAACCGTAAAACAGCAGCCCCTAACCCCTTACATTACCGCAAAAAAAGCCCCTGATACAAAAAAACAAGTGACTGAAAAAACAGCAGCAAAATAACAGCGAAACGTGGAAAAATAACAGCCCGAGCAGTGAAAACAGTGAGGAAAGACGCAAACCAGTGAACCAGAAAAGTTGCGGAGCGTTAGCCCTTCCGATCACTGGTAACGCGAGTCTGAGGGCACTTTTCTTGTTATTTTTTCATTCGTCTTTTAATTGTTTTATTTATTTTCTTTTCATGAGAGTCGTTTGTGGATGCATGTTGTGGCTTTGAATGGATGGGAAAATGTGTCGCCTCTCGTGGTATATAGGATGGAAACCCAGACGTAAATTCCGTAGCCGAATCCGAATGGATGGTAGTGCGGTCTGTACTTGGGATACAACTCCACATACCACTTGAGCAAACAGCACATGTTTCACTTTGATTTTGTATCTTGTTCATTTATTATCCACATTTTATATTCTGCCATTTAGTTTCTGTACGATTATTTGTTTGTATTGATGATGTTATGCGCATGGGCCTTAGTACGTTGGCCTAAAGGTTACCTATTTGAGGGAAGAAAAGTCTGAAAGACTACCTTTACGACAATGCTTTGCCGCGCCGGACAAAGTGTGTTTGATTGAATGTGATATTTAATCGAATATGTGAAGTCTTATATTGTTGTCCTTATTTTATATGCACGGTAACATAATTCAGATGGGCTAACCTAGGTGGATTAAAGGTCCTCTATTCGAGGGAAATGCCTGAAGGCTACCTTTACCACGATGTTTTAACCGCGCCTTTTATTATGTCATTTACCCTTTGCATATCGTTGCTTTATTTACGCATGCATTGCATTCTTGTGCGCATGGGCTAACTAGGGTGGATTAAGGTCCTCTATTCGAGGGAAAATGCCTGAAGGCTATCTTACCATGATGTTTTGCCGCGCCTTTTGTTATGTCATTGACTTTGTGCATATCATTGTTCTATTTATACATGTATTGCATTCTAATGCGCATGGGCTAACTAGGGTGGATTAAAGGTCCTCTATTCGAGGGAAAATGATCGAAGGCTGCCTTTATCACGATGTTTTGCCATGCCGGATGAGGTATGCTCGATTGAATAGGAATGAGTTCAATCGGGCACACGGGGTCCTACATTGTGCATCTGTATATGCGTGTGCGTCGTCTATCATGCATTAGGTCATGTCCTATTCGAACGTTTTCTCGAACGCTACATGAACGCGAACCTTCTGTTTCCCGTTCGAACGCGTTCACAAACGCTACTCGAACGCGCATGCATCAGGTCTTATCCTGTTCGAACGAGTTATCAAACGCCACATGAATGAACCTTCTGTTTACCGTTCGTACGCATTTTCGAACGCTACACGAACATGCATACACTGAACTGAGTCTTTTTCATCACATTTCATGCATGATTGCTTCTTGGGTGATTTCTCTTGCATTATGTAATTAAACATGTCATGAGATTATTGTGTGATATTGTATGTTTGTCGTTATGATGATTTATTTTATACATGCGAACTTATGAGTAGAATACTCTTGGAAATATGTTGCTTAGGCTTGGTTATATTATTTCACAAATCATTTCATTACAAGTGGCATAAGTAATGGACCAATCCGAACCCAACGGTTTGAGGTCTTCCCTTGCGAGGGGTGAGTACGGCCTTAAATCATTTTTCCTGGTTCCCACCGGGTGGCGACTCCATTATTCTCCGATTTAGTCCCCCGCGGGCTACTACGTACTCCCAACTAGGCCGCGAGCCTAGAACAACATGCGTCGTAAGTTTCTGTGTCCTACATATATTTTATCATATTATTATTAAATGCTTATTCCGTATGGTAAAGGATGGTATGATACAAGTTCATACCATATATCCTTATCCATTTAATGAATATTGTATTCATGATGTTATTAAATCTCATTTAACCAATGATCATCATTGGACCACAAGATTTATTAGACTAATACATTGGATGTATGTAGTTTAATGAATTAGAAATTGCCTTAGATAGTTTTCTTCACTTCGTAACTTTGTTGATGATTTGTCATAACTTAGTTACGTGCTTCTAATAGAGAACATGTTGAACGTCTCGAATAGTTCGAGAACTTTCAATATGTTTCTGTTGAAATGCGAATATAATATTTTGAATGGTTCAAAGATATTCTATTTGTAGTGTTGGAAACTATATCTTTAAAATTCATCATGTATCATTGAATTGTTCAAGGATGTTTGATATGATCAAACATATGAATTTAAGGCGATTTGTTCTAAAGTTATTAAATAAATGTGATTCTTACTCAATATTAAACTTCCACGATTCCATCTTGATGGAATTGGTCAGTGGGAGTAATTGAATCTTATATAAGTTGATTCGTTGATATTGAGTGTTATCAATTAGTTTTCAATACTCTTGGGATTATGCTCCAGTTACATTAATTCATCTATTCAATTATTTTTCCATTAGTTTCTACAATTACGTATATGATATAAAATAGAAAATTTGAATCTTGAAAAGTTTAGAGGTGAAACTTTCTTTTGTATAATTGTTATAAATTTAAGAGTACTTGCGCCTCGGAGGTACAAGTAAGGTTTATCATTTATTCTATTTAATAGAATATTGTATTCTATTTGATAGAATATATTTTCTATGATCCAGAGTAATAAAATTATTTTATTACTTGGTGTGTTACTCAGATGTTAGTAATTGTAGAAAAGTTTTGACTTATTGAAGTCAAATGTGAGAATGGTAAACTATAAATGGAACTACATAATTAATAAGATGAAATAACCCTTTGACAACTTCCGTATAAGTCACATAGGATGTCAGAATCATTTGCAAAGTATTTGATACTTAATGATTCTGTTGTTTTCTTATTGAAGAAAAATTATCCTATAACTAATAGTGGAAGCGATATTTGATATCTATTTCGAAAATTACCATTGAATCATAGATCTAAGATTGTTCATAGCTTACTACGATCAAATTTTGAACTTGATTGGGTCTTTCATTATGAATTGTTCATAAAATGTGCAAATTATTTATGTAGTAAAAGCAAAGTGAGCTTGATAAAGGTTTGACCTTTTTAATATGACAGTGAGAAAGGTTATACTGAGTAGTCTATTATAGATTATGAGGAAGCTTGTCTCTAGTCACACTGATTGAACAATTAAAGCTTTGTTGGTTAATGTTGATATTAAACTATGTATTTTGGCTAAAGAATGCAAAGTGGCATTCCTGAATGTTTTCTTTCTTCGAATGAGAGATCCATGTTGTTTCTTTGTTTGAAGAGTTCATTCTAGAATAGCCCTAGAGTTGTATTCTGCTAACATCACATTTGATATACTAGCTTATGGAGCCTATTGTAGACTCAGATAAACTTTCTGAAAATCTGTGTTCTCTAATTTTGATACTGTCAGATTGTCTGGTTTTATCAAAGTATAGAGAATACATATTTGTCAGTAGGGTCAGTGGGAGCGTACAAATTTCTTTCTAATAGTATTATATATCATAAGTCTTCTTTTCTCCGTGGGAGTAGTTTCTGTTATATTTGATATAAAGTTTTGTATAAGATATAAAACAGAGAGACTTGTGAGATACTCTCATTAGTCACATATTAGATATGATCAAATAAAGGACACAGTAAGACTATCTCTATGACAGTTAGTATAATTGTTTGACAGTTAACGTGTCCTATATATATATAGTATCCATCTTTCGTAAAGGATGATTACTTTGTCGAAAGAGAGATTGATTAGAATATCTAGTCAATCTTATGCATCATAGGATGATGGCGTAATGAATACTATATTATGTGCGATTAAAGATATCAATTTAATCATAATTGTTATGAGTTATTTTGATATGCTGCAGACGATATGATTGATCTTGAAACATGTTCTTTGTTATCTTAGAGATATTAAGAATGAGTTTCTCATTCATGGAGAATTTAGTCTGCAAGAATAAGGTCAGATTAGTTTTGATCCTAATTTTGACATTAGATGGTTTATGTCATATAAAGTCAGAAAAGATGCAGTGGGAGTGTCACCGTTGATTCTACTAAACTAGTGGAATCAGTTGCAACTTATGAATTATTGACTTATGAAGTTGCATAGTGACCCTATAGATTAGAAGTTAATATTAGTGTAGTGATTGTGGTTGTCTCATAGTATTTGGATTTGATCTCTAAATACAAAGACAACTCAGGAGCTATAGTATAGAACTGATATATCGTCTGAGTCATATTGATGTAGAATTTGGATTCAGCAAAATATGAATGATGCTGGCTAAGAAAACAGTTGAGTTTGTTGGACAGACTCAATTTGTTAAAGCACGCTTACGTTATTGTTGCCTGCCTCTTGAGTGATAGTGAGCTCTTGATGTTGGGATGTATGCCCTAGAGCTACATGTGATGTAAACGGCTTCATGTGTTTAGAAATAAAAGGATGCATTATTCATTTATCTAATTGTTTGTTCAATATCACATATTATATTATCTTCATAAATACCGTAGATTACTTATCTACCTTCAGACTTGGTGTATGAACGTCATGCACCAGAGGATTTAAGACTGAAGTTAGTAATCTTAAATAGTCCATAGGAGCAAACAAACCGGGTACTTTGTTTTGTGGTTTATCTATAGCTGCGGTCCATTCTATATTTGGATGACGATATTAATCCGGATCGTCCATGTAGAGACATGAGAATGGAGGCACCTTATATGACGTGATCATATAGGACTGGGCCTAGATAGAAATGACATTCTTATAATATCTGTTAAACAAAGAAAATCATTTCGATCTACTTGATGGCCATATATGGATTGATCTTAATCCTGAGTATACTACGAACTCCTGCATAACGGGTTGTGTCATTTGATTTACAATGGTGAGGTTGGTGTTGCAATCCCAACCAATAACTACCTATTTTGGGGGCATAGTCTGTTATGTAGCTGGGAACATTTTACATAAACATAGAATTCACTCATTCTTACGAGAAGTAGATGAGTATCTCTCTTAAGGGTTGATTCGGTACTTGAACGGTTTGAGCGCTCAAGTTTTTCTATTACGAATAGAAAGATTAATATTCATAACAGTTGTGAATAAATCATTCATTACAGAATCAATGGTACTTAAGGTAAAAATAATTAGAAGGGTATAACAGATATTATGAGCCGACTCTAATTACGAGATATTCGTGAATGATCAATTCATATGGAATGACTATATCGGTGGACACCGAATTGGTTCGGCTTAATATTTCATCTACGGCAATGAGAGTGCAACTTCGGAATTTTAGTGGAATAATTCGAAGTTAATAATTCAGAATATTTAATTAAGAGCTAATTAGTATTTCGAGATTATTGGAGCTCGGAACCGTAGGTCCACTTGGTCCCCGTGCTAGCTCGATATACTTTAGCAGAGCTAATATAATTGGACGGTCCAATTATATACTCACAAAGAATAAATATTATTAATATGATTAATAACATTAATTAATCACACTTGAACTTTATATTAAAAGTAATATAAGTTATTAATAATTATATGATAATTATTAAATAATATGATATAATTTAATAAAGGCTAAGAATTATTACCAAGGTAGGATTCCTTATTGGATAAGGAATAGGATTTGTTTGTTTGAGAAACAAAATCAAATCCTAATACCCTACCTTGGCCGAAATTACCTAAGTGTAGGCACTGCATTTTTGCATGTGAGTCCCTATGATGAGTCTCAATGGAGACACTACTGTTTTAGTCAAAGAAGTTGCGGGAAACGGTTGTCGGAAGGGAATCGGTATTTCGTTAAAGTTTATTCGCTTGTTTAGCTCCAGGCTCACTCGTTGGACCTCCGTTTTAAAGCACCTTTAGCCTAAAAACCCAGAACCATTTAACCTTGGCCCAAACCCACTCACCAAACCAACACAACACCTAGCCCACCACATTTGGCCCACATGCCCAAGGCCCTCAAAATACAACCCAATTAAATAAAATATTAATTAATAATATACCAAATTAAATAAAATAATTAATTAAGCCATTTACCAAATTAAATAAAACATGAAATAAAATCATACCAAATTAAATAAGACATAAAATATAATTATACCAAATTAAAATATTGTAACTTCCTAATCCTAAATATTATATACTAAATTAAAGAATATTATGCCTAATTAAAATAAATCATAACCAATTAAAAATATTGACTTCATAATCTAACAAATTAAATGGCTAATTAACACCAATCAAATATATTGTATTCCTAATCTAGCCAAGACATGTCCCCCAATCAAATCCATTGCTTTCCTTGTCTAAAACTAAATAATATCCTAATTGAATGCACCAAATCCCTTCCTTGTGAGACAAGGTGAAGCCCTAACCCTTCTCTATATAAACAACCCCTAACCAAAGCCATGCACTCCCTTCAAACAATTGGAATTCACGTCCATACACCCTAGCACACATTCACGCACACACCAAGAAAGAAGCAACAAAATTTCTCTCCATCTCCTCCACTCTCACCACCGAATACCCATCCCTTAGACGGCCCCCCCATTGCCGCATCTTTAGCCACCTTCACAGCCCTAATCCACACCAAAATAAGACTCAAATACAGTCCTAAAGTCGCACAAAACAGCCCCAAACACTGCCTCCCCCCCCCCCCACTGCACACCAAAAAGTCACAAAAAACCCCATCCCATCCCCCTAAAACTGCCGCACATCACTGCCCATTCTGCCCAGTTTGTTTTGCGATTTTAACCCATAAAACAGCACTAAAATCACCTTAAAACTGAACTAAAAAACTGCATCAATTCCCCCACTCAAAGCCCTTAAAAGTCGCACCCAATTAGCCCTCCAAATCACCCAAAAATTCCATCCATTAAAACACCAAACAGTGACCTAAAACAGTGAGCAGAAAATACAGAGAAACAGCAGCAAAACGGAGGTCAAACAGCAAGAAAAATAGCAAAACATTGAGCTAAGACGCTAAACCAGTGAACCAGAGAAGTTGGGGAGCTTTACCCTTCCGATCTCCGTTAAACGCAAGTCCGAAAGTCGACAAGAAATGTTAGACCTGAGGGTATTTTCCATATTCATTTTCTGTTTTATTTTTATTATTTATTGAGTATTGTTCGCATGATTGTTATGTTGAAATGCATGTTGTGGCCCTTGAGTAGATAAATATGCATGTATTACGAAATATTGTATGTTGTGGCCTTGGAATAAAATGAAAAATGTGTAAACTCTCGCGGTATATCGGATGGAAGACCTCATTGTCTTTGTACGCATTGTAATGAAAGGCGCATGAGCTTATTGTGTTGGATTAAAAGGTTCTCCACTTGGGGGAAGAAAAGACTAAAAGGCTACCTTTACCACGATATTTGCCGTGTCTTTCATCTATTGATTGCATCATTTACCTTAGTCTTGGCTTAACGTAGTATAATTCATATATCCATGTTATGATAGCATTTGAGTATTATTTCTTGTAGTATATCAGATGGAAACCCAGACATAAATTCCGTAGCCGATTCCGAATGGACGGTAAGGCGGTCTGTACTTGGGATACAATTCCACGTATCACTTGTAAAACTGCTCACATGTGTGTTTGTGTCCATATTAGTTATCTTCTTTTGCACCACGTCATAGCATGCTTACTTTAATGCCTAATTGCATCCTTAAGTGTCTTTTTGCATTATATACTTAGTTGACTCTTTTATTTGTGCATGGACATATAACGGCTATTTGTTTATGATATGTCTATGAAATCACATGTTCACCATTATTTTATTCGCCTTTATGTGTGGTTAGTGTGTGCTTGTGTTTCCATGAATATAATATGCCAATGAAGTTGTATGTTCGTTGCTACTTTGATGTACTTTCAAGCATGCAATCTTAGATGTGAAATATATGCAAATTTAGGTGTAAGTTTTATTTTTGTGCATATGGATTTAGAAGCATGATACTCTTGGAAATAAGTGTTACTTAAGCTTGATTAAATTATTACAAAAATCCTTTCATTACAAGTGACATAATTAAGGGACCATTCCGAACCCAACGGTTTAGGTCTTCCCTTGCGAGGGGTGAGTGCGGCCTTAAATCTCATTTTCCCGGTCACACCGGGTGGTGACTCCATTATTCTCCGGTTTAGTCCCCCGCGGGTTACTCCATACTCCCGACCGGGCCGCGAGCCCGGGACAGCATGCGTCATCCAGTTTCTGTGTCCCACAGTCTGTCGACTCCTCTGGGGATAGAGAATCGGCACCGAAATATTGTCTTGTAATGTTTGGATTTATGTTCTAATTGACCGTGTCTATAGTGGATAAAATGAGGGTTTAATCAAGGGCATTTTGAGGCTAGGTAATGGTTTGGTGTCTTTCTTCATTCACTACCTTCCTAGAAGGAAACACTGTGAAGGCACCTATATAGCCATCTACTCGTAGCCTATTGTGATGGACTAATTTGGAGGACTCGTTGTTTATTCCTGACACCAAGCGATAAGAGCCTAAGAGGCTATGGTACTTAAGAGAGCCTCGTTCCACCCTCCCTCTGGGGAATCTACAACGGGAAATCCATTTGATAGTCAGTCACACACCATAGCTCATTGGCACGTACCTTAGTGTATAAAAAAGGGTGCGCTCACTTGGTCGCTCGAACCATTGATTGGGGAGGCCTAGTTGTGGGCCATCCTTCTACGGTGAGAACCTTTGTCTACATTCTTGCTAACCCACCCATAGACCGGGGTTGTATGGTTAAAGTAACAATTATTTCCTTGAGTATGTGCTTGTGGACCATCCTCATTTGGATGCAGTTGGACTATTGTCAGAAATGCAAACTTGCTGGGCCATTTAAACTGGGGCGAGTTCGTTCCTTATGACCATTAGGCCCAAAGCTTCTGAAATGTTGATGGGCCATTCTGTAGAAATCATTGTTTTATGTTTGCATTATCTTTCTTTTATGCTTGTGTTTAGGAACATGGTCGTTTGGATCCATTCGGACCTTTTGTCATGAGGTATGGGCTTGTTGGGCCATTTAAACTGGGACAAGAACATATATTATGATGATTGGGCCAAAAGCTTCTAAAACGCCAATGGGCCATATGTGTTGTGTTTAGGAACATTATCATTTGGATACGGTTGGACTTATTTCCATGAAATGTGAACTTATTGGGCCATTTAAACTGGGACGAGTTCACTCCTATGACAGTTAGCCCAAAAGCTTCTAAAATAATGATGCGCCGATTTGTGTGAAAATTTTAATGAGTTGATATATTTCTTGTATCGCATGCATCTCATGCATCACATGCACCTCATGCATACATGCACCATGTTAACCCCTTTTGTCTTGAAAGCCATCATAGATACCCGTTGGTTAGGGACGAGGACAGACTTGTCAAAGACCGAGCAGCCACCAAGAGTATTGGCATAAGACCTAGCCCAACGTGCTAGGAAACTCAATCATGCATGCATGCATACACGTAACATATTTGTATCCTTTTTGTGTTTGTTCTGTTTTGGTAATAACATGTTTCAAAGGAGAAAAAGAGAAAGCGTCAAATGCAAGCCAACCAGAAGCAGCAACAGTACAATGTCAGCAGTCTTCAGGAATGAATCACAGGGGGGCGAGCCCATATCAATATCAGTCTGGGGGTGGGGCCCATATCAGTATCAGTCTGGGGGTGAGGCCCATATCAGCAGTATCAGTCTGGGGGCGAGGCCCATATCAGTATCAGTTGGGGGTGAGGCCCACATCAGTATCAGTCTGGGGGCGAGGCTCATATCAGCAGTATCAGTCTTGGGGCGAGGCCCATATCAGTATCAGTCTGGGGGCGAGGCCCATATCAGTATCAGTCTGGGGGTGAGGCCCATATCAGTATCAGTTGGGGGCGAGGCCCACATCAGTATCACCTGGGGGCGAGGCCCATATCAGTATCAGTTTGGGGCGAGGCCCATATCAGTCTCGGTTTGGGGGTGAGGACCATGTCAGCATCAGTCTGGGGATGAGTCCCAGGGCCGAGGGCCACATCAGTATCAGTTTAGGGATGAGTCTCAGGGCCGAGGCCTACTGTAGGCATTGCATTTTTGCATACCAGCCCAATGATGAGCCTTGAACGGAGGCAGTCTTTTTATGTCGCGGGAGTCGGGAAGCGGTCGTCGGAAGGGCAAAGTCAAGAATTGACTTTTTGGTGGATTTTATTCGCTCGTTTTGTTTCGGGTTCGTTGTCGCCTTTTCCATTTCAAAATCATCATTCGCTCGGAACCTTATCCTCGCTTTTTCTCACCTATTCTCTCTCTCTCCAAGTTTCCATGCTCGTGACCCTTCAACTTCCATTCATCAACCACTTAAATTAATTTGAATTAAATTAAATCATTAAAATTACCAACCAATTAAAATAACAATTTTAACAAATAATTAAAACACAAATAAAAACAATTTCACAAACCAAATTTAACAATAAACAATTCCCCCCACTTTCCTAACCCAACCAACTCACCCACCATTCACGTAATGCACAACACACATGCCCTTCCAAACAATTTCCCCTCATCCACGTGAATCAAGCCCCCACTTGCCACCTTTCTTCACAAAAATTCAACAACAAATCTCCTTTTTCCTCCAAATTCAACAAATCCCTTCAATCACCGAAAGTTCCTTTGGTTTTTTGCCTCAATCATCCCCCACTTCACCCATCAGCCGACAAGACCCTTCAACGCACCTTGGAGGAGACGGACGGAACCAGTTCACGCCTATTAGACAGCCATGAGAACAAGCCCATCTTCTCGGCACCATCTCCCTGGAAGCTGCCCCCATCTTATTCCACAAATCAGCCCCTCAACGCATGAATCACCCTTCATCATGATCATCATCTCACCACTTCATCACCCCAGACGATCATCATCATCACCTTGACAGCCCACGTTACGCCCATTTCTTCTAGCACTGCCAACTCTCCATCATCTTCTCCGTCACGATCATAGCCCCTGGCCACTGCCCTCACTGCTCAAGCTTCATGACCGAATTCACAAAGCCAAGCCATCAGCCAACTCAAGACCACCCCACATAGACCACCCCCAAGCTCTCGGCAAACCACAAAGTAACAGCCCCTTATCTCCTCAACAAACAACAGCCCCTGACTTCCTCCATGAACAACGTAGCAGCCACTGCCATAGACCCTTCACGCCCTTGCCTTGTTCATGCCCTTGCCTTGTTCACGCACCACCCTCACCTGACCCTTAAACCAGCCAACAGAAGTCCTTAAGCCCATTTTCATCAACTACCCCTTTACAGACCATTCCACGTCACAAGCAACTCACCAAACAGAACCCTAGTTTTCTCATGCACACGTAAAACTGAACCCTAACTCGTCTCTTTGAGTCTCTCTGCCACGCATCCATTAACCCTTCATGCACACATAAGCCACGAACTGGACACACTCGGTACTTACAAATACTAACCCTGAAATACGCCATTCAGCCCCTCACTGCAGCCTTTGAAACACGCCATTGTACTCCAACACCCCTTAGCTATTCACGATAAACCCTAAGCATTCACAGAGACACACTAAGCAACAACACACACTGCCAGTCCCTCACAAACCTAGCCATTCAGACATGTTAACTGCTCCCTCACTCAACCTGGAAAAAAGCCACTGACGCCCTACACTGGACGTACAAAACCTCTGAAACCAACAGCCCTTCATCACGCATAAACACTGCCAAAAACTGCCCTCCTTCATGTACACAGCAAGCCATCAACATAACCCTCAAGCCTCCCCCAAATACTTAGCAACTCCACGCCGAACAGCCCAGAAAATAACCCACAAAACAGTCCCATGAAGCACCAAAAATAAACCCTAGAATAGATTGAAAACAGAGGAAAAATAGACTGAAAAATAGCGAGCGGAAACCGTGAGTAAAAAAGACAAAACAGTGAAAACGGCGAACCCAGACAAAACAGCGGAAAAAGCGCATCAGTGAGAACAGTGGAATGATAACCCCTTCCGGCACCGCGGAACGCACTCCCAGACAGCGACTAAAAGGTAAGACCTGAGGGCACCCTTTGTTACTTTACTGTTACGGATGCGGCGTATTCGGTTGACGTCAGATACGTCTAATCGGGTATGCGAGAGGTCCTACATTAATAGTGGCCAAGTTACTGGCCCACATGTTATTTTTTGTATTTGTTATGTTATGAAAACTCATTTTCGAAGCATGTAAATTTAAATGTAAGATTTATTTTTATGAATGTGAATTAGGTTGAATTATCATTGTACATGTATGTTAAGTAGTTTTGATTAATATTGCACAAATCACAAATATACAAGATGACATAAAGTAAGAGACCATTCCGAACCCAAAGGTTTGAGGTCTTCTCTTGCGAGGGGTGAGTGCGGCCTTAAATCTCATTTTCCCGGCTCACACCGGGTGGCGACTCCATGTTATTTCGTACTTTCAACTAGGCCGCGAGCCTAGAACAGCGTCGCCGATTTCCTGTTGTCTACAGTCTGGCGACTCCACTGGGGATATAGAGAATTGGCTTCGAAATGATATCTTGTAATGTTTGTGATTTGTGTTTTAATTAATCATAACTACTGTGTTTATGTTGTGTTTTGGACTATTGTCATTTGGATTATTTGGACTCTTTGTTAAAAGATATGAACTCGTTGTCGTTTAAACCGGGACAAGTTCATGTCCTTTTGACAATTAGGCCGAAATTTCTGAAATGCCAATGGGCCAGTTTGTGTTTGGGCCTTTTATCATTTAGAGTTATTTAGTCGTGTTATCGCAAAAGTGTAAACCTGTTAGGTCTTTTCAAACTGGAACAAGTTTGCATCGCGCAATGATGTGATTGAATACTTTAAAATGATAACAGGCCGATTAGTATGAATCGTTTTATGAGTTTATTTATTTCTGTACATCATACATCATATGTCATGCATACATGCATCATGTTAACCCTTTTTGTCTTAGAAGCCATCATAGACTCCTGTTGGGTTAGAAAAGAAGGAAGATTTGTCAAAGAACCGTCAAACAATATGAGTGAGTCAGCTGACGAAGAATCCCGTCTAGATCAATTGGAAGCCAACGTAGCCGAGATTGTTGAGTAGTTGCAAGTCCTGAACAATGATGTGACTAGTTTGCTGTGCCATGTATAGCTAGTAATAGAGACTTGTGCAACCAGAATGAAAGGACCATTGGGTAACCTTCAAAGATCGAGCCCACTTCCTCAGAGATTGCTCCTGCCAGAAACAAACAACTCTCTCAGCTTGGGTAAACCATTGTCAGAAAGTGTTTGAAATTTTGAAGATGCAAGGATAATAAGAGTGAAAGGAAGAATGGTGGTTCTACCTCAGAAGTCTGACACAGACTATCCCTGATCACAAATTTCAGTACTTGCCGAAGAAAACCAGATGGCAGACGCATTGGCGACACTTGCAGCAATTTGGGAAAATCCAGAGAAATTTGATGATGAGACCACTTGTATTGACAACTGCAAGCAAGCCATTGTATGAGACAGAAAGGATATCAGATGTGGAAGCCGGTGGCAGGAAGCCTTGGTATTACGATGTTCAGAGGCATCTGGAATACAAAGAATTATCAGCAGAGTAAGCAGAAAAAGATAGAATTGAGAAAAAGGCAGTGAGATTACCAGATTTGGGAGTTCACTGAGTTGGTCGACGTAAGCAGATTGAAGCTGCACTTTGCTGGAAAAAAGAACTGAACGGTCACCAAGGGAACATGCAGAAGACCTAACCCAACGGGATAGGAAATACATACATGCATACACGTAACTTGCATTTTTGTTTTGTGTTGTGCTTTTTGCAGATCTCAGAAGAAAACTAGCAGGTGGTCACTAGGGACATATGGCGTCGAAGAACACAATGAGGAGTCTCACCCATCACGAAAAGGGAGTATCTTTTCACTTGTATACTTGTATGCACACGTCTTTATTCCGTTGTTTTGTATTTGCAGGTTAAAGAGAAAAAAAAGAAAGAGAAAGAAGAGAAAGCAGTAAGAATCAGAAAATCGAAAAGCGGCGCGAGTACTAAGGACGACGGTGAAGCCACATTGACAGAAGAATTTCGGTCATGTCTCGTTGAGATGATGAAATTAATGCTGAAAGGGAAGCAACCTATGCAATTTGCTGTGATTTCTGTTTTATGTTTTATGGAATTTCTAATTTTGTGTTATTTTTGTAGGTAAAAGCAAAGACGAAGCATGTTAACAGAATGAATGGTGCTTGGCAATCACAAAGAAGGGAGCTAATTCATTAGTGGTGGCAGAGTAAAAGAAGAAATCCTGAAACGCATCCTAATGAACTTATGCCAAGCAAGAGGCTTATTGAGTACACAATTCCTTTGCTTTAATTATTGCTTTGATTTGCCTTCTTTTGTTGTTTTCTGTTATTTTCGTGGACAGGATCCACAACTTTTGACCTTTTAAGACTTCCTTTGTGATTTTCTGTTATTTTCGTGGAAAGAATCCACAACTTTTTGACATCTCACGATTTCTCTCGTTGTTTTCGCAGACAGGATCCAGTAACCTTTTTGACTTATGACGTCTCCTTTTGTGGTTTAGCTAACCATCATTATCGCAATTATTGTTCACCTCTTTTGCAGGTCCTAAAAATTCAGCTCGGCATTGCTCTCCTCAACACGATCAGACATATATCCAAAGTAAAAGATCAAAAAAATGGAAGCAACCTCACAGCAACGATTCAAGAAAATTTGTGTCTTCTGTGGATCTAACCCTGGTAACAGACCTGAATTCTTGGAAGCTGCTAGAGAATTGGGACAAGTGATGGCCGCTAAAAATATGAATTTAATTTACGGAGGTGGAAGTATGGGGATGATGGGAGAAATCTCAAAAGCCGTTCAGGAAGGTGCCGGTCACGTCTTGGGAATCATCCCAAGACCTTTGGCAGACGAAAGGTTAATCGGGCCGACAAATGGAGACGAGCGCATTGTGTCAGGTATGTATGAACAAATTCATGAAATGATTAATGCTGCAGATGCGTTCATTGCATTACCAGGTGGACTTGGCACATTCGAAGAAATATTTACAGTGGCGTCATGGGCACACCTGAACATTCACCGAAAGCCCATTGGGCTGCTTAATGTTGAGCACTTCTTCGATTTCCTGTTTGTGTTTCTTGCGGAAGCCAAGAGACACGAATTCGTCACCAAATCTGTGGAAGACATTTTCTTGACTGCGGCAAAGCCCGAAGAGTTGATTGACCAGATCCTAGCTTTCGAACCGAAGCTCGACCCCGTTCTCTCCAAGTTGGACTGGACTGATAGTGATCCTAGCAAGAAGCGCAGACTGGATATTGATCTGAATCGGTGATGTTCCCTGCTGACCAGGTATTCCCAGGGCCTATTTGAAAGTTTGTGTTCTATTTTAATTATTGAAAAAAAAAAGAGTGAAAAAAAAGAAGAAGAAAGAAAAAAAAATTGAAAAAATGAGAAGAAAAAAAAAATGAGTGAGAGAAGTCTTTGATAGTCAGACATATGTCCGGTGATGACATTGTATGCTGTAGGGAGAAACCCTAGAAACAAAAAGTGCGAGACGCGCTCTCATCCAGTACTTTGAATGGATTGATCTTAGATTAGACTCCTAAGCACTTGATTACGGGATCATAGCAGTAGAAACCTGAGTAGTTATCGAGGTGACTAGTTGAAGAGATGATGTATTAGTGAATGACCGTTTGCCTGGGTGTCCACCCTGGTTTACTGATGCTATGATATATGATATGGTTGGAAATAAAGAAAAAGTCTCTGAAAAGAAAATATGAAAGAAAAAAAAATAGACCGCCTATAACCGATAAGCGTGAAGCTACCCATGGGCGGTAGAGTATTAGGACACCATGAGGAGAAATGCTACCTTAAAGGGTAGGTGTGTCAGAAAAGGAAAAGAAAAAAAAAAGAAAAAAAGAAAAGAAGAAAAAAGAGAAAAGAAAAAAGAAAGAGACAAAAGAAAAGAAAAAAAAAGATGAAGACCATATCATGTTGAATATGCTGAAGTAATCACAGAATGTGATTAAGACATCCAGGTTGGTTAGACCCACTGGTTCTAATCTCTGAGACGAAATCATCAAGTTGGCTTACTTAAGGAATAAGCTGCGAAAGATCTCTGGCGTACACACACATGGAGTCTAGCTCAGATCACCCGTTCAGGCGATTGGGTCTGAGTATGTCGAGTACTTGGAAGGTTCTTCGGTTTCGACGTGAAAGCATCAGTTGTGGATAAAAATATGTCTAGCTATCAAAGACTATCTCGTGAGAGGTGTTACGTTGTGTGAAATAGAATATCATGTCAGCTTAGGGGCGAGGCCTCATATCAGCTTGGGGGCGAAGCCCCACATCAGTATCAGTTTAAAGGCGAGGCCTATCTCAACCTGGGGGCGATGCCCATATCGGTTCAGATCAGTTTCAGCCGGGTATGGCATTATGGGGGTGGGGCCCACACCAGTTCAGATCAGTTTATGTCGGGTATGGTATTCTGGGGGCGGGGCCCACACCGGTTCAGATCAGTTTCTGCCAGGTATGGCATTCTGGGGTCGAGGCCCACACCAGTTCAGATCAGTATCAGCCGGGTATGGCACTCTAGGGCGGGGTCCACATCAGTCAGTTTCAGTTTCAGCAGGATATGGCATTCAGAGGGCGGGGCCTACATCAGTTTCAGTTTCAGCCGGATATGGCGTTCAGAAGGCAGGGCCATCATCAGTCAGATCAGTTTCTGCCGGGAATGGCATTCTGGGGGCGAAGCCTCATATCAAATTAGTCTATGCCAGGAATGACATTCAGGGGGAGAGGCCCCATTCTACATCAGTTTCAGTGTTGCCGGGAATGGCATTTTGGGGGCGAAGCCCCATATTAAATCAGTTTCAGTTTATGCCTAGAAGGCATTCTGGGGGCGAAGCCCCATATCAGCATCAGTTTCTGCCGGGAATGGCACTCCGAGAATGGAGCACGGTTTGGGAATGAACCATCATCACATCACATCAGCGTCAGTGTCAGGGATGAGTCCCAGGGCCGAGGCCTACACCTACATCAGCACCAGTTGAAGGGGCGAGTCCCAAGGCCGAGGCCTACATCATCATCAGTATCAGTTGCAGAGGCGAGTCTCAGGGCCGAGGCCTACATCACATCTGCATTAGTTTCGGGGATGAGTCCTAGGGTCGAGGCCCACATCAGCTTTAGTATCAGTTTCGGGGATGAGTCCCAGGGTTGAAGCCCACACCATTATCAGCAAGTTCAGGGATGAGTCCCAGGGTCGAGGCCTACATCACATCTGTTACAGTATCAGTTTTTGGGACGAGTCCCAGGGTCGGTCGAGGCCCACATTGGCATCAGTATCAGTTTCGGGGATGAGTCCCAAGGTCGAGGCCTGCAGCAGCATCAGTATCAGTTTGGAGCGAGGCTCCATATCATATCAGCTTGGGGGCGAGGCCCACATTAGCTTGGGAGCGAGGCTCCACATCTTATCAGCTCGGGGGCGAGGCCCATATCAGATTGGGAGCTAGGCTCCATATCATATCAACTTGGGAGCGAGGCTCCATATCAGTATCAGTGTGGGGGCGGAGCCCACATCGGTTTAGTTTCAGTATTTGCCGGGTATGACACTCTGGGGGCGAGGCCCACATCATTATCAGTCTTTGCCGGGTATGGCACTCTGGGGGTGAGGCCAGCATCATTATCAGTCTTTGCCGGGTTCGACACTCCGGGTATGGAGACATCAATATCAGCAGGGGGCGAAGCCGCATATCAGTATCAGTTTGGGATGAGGTCCATATCGGCATCAGTTTGGGGATGAGTCCCAGGGTCGAGGCCCACATCAGTATCTGCTTGGGGGCGAGGCCCATGTCAATTTCAGCATCAGTTTGGGGATGAGTCCCAGGGCCGAGGCCCACATCAGTATCAGTTTGGGGCGATGCCCATATCTATATCAGTTTGGGGCGAGGCCCATATCAGTTTGGGGCGAGGCCCACATCAGTTTCAGTCTTGGGGGCGAGGCCCACGTCAGAATCAGTTTTGGGGATGAGTCCTAGGGCGAAGCCCACATCAGTATCAGTTTGGGGGATGAGTCCGATGGTTGAGGCCCACACATCATCAGAAAGCCGAGAATGGCAATCCAATAATGGAACATGGTTCGAGAATGAACAATCCAAGAATGGAACACAGTTCGAGAATGAACAAGCCGAGAATGGCAATCCGATAATGGAGCACTGTTCGGGAATGAACAAGTTGGAAACGGCAATCCGATAATGGAACAAGGTTCGAGAATGAACAATCCGAGAATAGAGCAGAATCCGAGAATGGAGCAGAGTTCGAGAATGAACAAACCGATAATGGTAATCCAAGAATGGAACATGGTTCGAGAATGAACAATCCGAGAATGGAACACAGTCCGGGAATGGACAGCTCGAGAATGAGCACGCCGAGAAAGGCACGCCGGGAATGGCACTCGAGAATGGAAATTTGATCCGGGAATGGACAGCTCGAGAATGAGCACGCCGAGAGAAGACACGCCGGGAATGGCACTCCGGGAATGGAGATCGGTTCGAGAATGGACCATAACACGGTGACAGTTCGGGAATGGACTTCATCACATCACATCATATCATCGGTTCGGGAATGGACCACAACATGGTGACGGTTCGAGAATGGACTTCATCATACCACAACACAACAACAGCTCAGGAAGAAAGCCTGCATTCAGCTCAGTACGGGAATAAAGCCCACATTCAGTACAGCTCGGGAATAAAGCTCGGGGGAATAAAGCCCTATCAGTACACAGTCAGCAGTTCGGGAACAAAGCCCGGGGGAATAAAGCCCCATCTCAAAACAGTTCGGAAACAAAGCCTAGGGAAATAAAGCCCCATCTCAACACAGTTCGGGAAGAAAGCCCAGGGGAATAAAACCTTATCTTGACACAATTCAGGGAACAAGACCCTCAGCTCAAAATGGGAACAAAGCCCAGGGGAATAAAGCCCTATCTTGACACAATTCAGGAACAAGACCTTCACATCAGATTCGGGAACATGACCCATGAAGACGAAACCACAATTCGGTATCAGATCAGTTCTGCCAGGTACGGCACGACCAACTCAATTCTCAATTATCAACAAATTTTGGGGATGCGTCCCCGGGCCGAGGCCCATTTTGTCAGCGGTATTGGGATGCGTCCCAGGGTCGAGGCCCCCGTTGTCGGTTGCAGTTATTGGGATGCGTCCCAGGGTCGTAGACCCACTGCATCATATATTCCATTTTGGGGATGCGTCCCCGGGCTGAGGCCCAATTTGTCAGCGGTATTGGGATGCGTCCAGGGTCGAGGCCCCCGTTGCCGGTTGCAGTTATTGGGATGAGGCCAGCCGGTCGTAGACCCACTGCATCATATATTCTATTTTGGGGATGCGTCCCCGGGCTGAGGCCCATTTTGTCAGCGGTATTGGGATGCGTCCCAGGGTCGAGGCCCCCGTTGTCAGTTGCAGTTATTGGGATGCGTCCCAGGGTCGTAGACCCACTGCATCATATATTCCATTTTGGGGATGCGTCGCCGGGCTGAGGCCCATTTTGTCAGCGGTATTGGGATGCGTCCCAGGGTCGAGGCCCCCGTTGTCGGTTGCAGTTATTGGGATGCGTCCCAGGGTCGTAGACCCACTGCATCATATATTCCATTTTGGGGATGCGTCCCCGGGCTGAGGCCCATTTTGTCAGCGGTATTGGGATGCGTCCCAGGGTCGAGGCCCCGTTGTCGGTTGCAGTTATTGGGATGCGTCCCAGGGTCGTAGACCCACTGCATCATATATTCCATTTTGGGGATGCGTCCCCGGGCTGAGGCCCATTTTGTCAGCGGTATTGGGATGCGTCCCAGGGTCGAGGCCCCCGTTGTCGGTTGCAGTTATTGGGATGCGTCCCAGGGTCGTAGACCCACTGCATCATATATTCCATTTTGGGGATGCGTCCCCGGGCTGAGGCCCATTTTGTCAGCGGTATTGGGATGCGTCCCAGGGTCGAGGCCCCCGTTGTCGGTTGCAGTTATTGGGATGCGTCCCAGGGTCGTAGACCCACTGCATCATATTCCATTTTGGGGATGCGTCCCCGGGCTGAGGCCCAATTTGTCAGCGGTATTGGGATGCGTCCCAGGGTCGAGGCCCCCGTTACCGGTTGCAGTTATTGGGATGCGTCCCAGGGTCGTAGACCCACTGCATCATATATTCTATTTTGGGGATGCGTCCCCGGGCTGAGGGTCAATTTGTCAGCGGTATTGGGATGCGTCCCAGGGTCGAGGCCCCCGTTGTCGGTTGCAGTTATTGGGATGCGTCCCAGGGTCGTAGACCCACTGCATCATATATTCTATTTTGGGGATGCGTCCCAGGGCCGAGGCCCATTTTGTCAGTTGCAGGTATTGGGATGCGTCCCAGGATCGAGGTCCACTGCATCATCAACTAAGTTCGAAGCAACAGGTAAGTCAGGTGGCAGCTGGCGAGCCAGGTAAGTAAAAATGCATTGCACGAACTTTGATAGGATTGTCACTGACACACACTGAACAAATCCCATCAAAGTGGGGGCGACTGTAGGCATTGCATTTTTGCATACCAGCCCAATGATGAGCCTTGAACGGAGGCAGTCTCTTTTATGTCGCGGGAGTCGCGGGAAGCGGTCGTCGGAAGGGCAAAGTCAAGAATTGACTTTTTGGTGGATTTTATTCGCTCGTTTTGTTTCGGGTTCGTTGTCGCCTTTTCCATTTCAAAATCATCATTCGCTCGGAACCTTATCCTCGCTTTTTCTCGCACCTATTCTCTCTCTCTCCAAGTTTCCATGCTCGTGACCCTTCAACTTCCATTCATCAACCACTTAAATTAATTTGAATTAAATTAAATCATTAAAAATTACCAACCAATTAAAATAACAATTTTAACAAATAATTAAAACACAAAATTAAACAATTTCACAAACCAAATTTAACAATAAACAATTCCCCCCACTTTCCTAACCAAACCAACTCACCCCCATTCACGTAATGCACAACACACATGCCCTTCCAAACAATTTCCCCTCATCCACGTGAATCAAGCCCCCACTTGCCACCTTTCTTCACAAAAATTCAACAACAAATCTCCTTTTTCCTCCAAATTCAACAAATCCCTTCAATCACCGAAAGTTCCTTTGGTTTTTTGCCTCAATCATCCCCCACTTCACCCATCAGCCGACAAGACCCTTCAACGCACCTTGGAGGAGACGGACGGAACCAGTTCACGCCTATTAGACAGCCATGAGAACAAGCCCATCTTCTCGGCACCATCTCCCTGGAAGCTGCCCCCATCTTATTCCACAAATCAGCCCCTCAACGCATGAATCACCCTTCATCATGATCATCATCTCACCACTTCATCACCCCAGACGATCATCATCATCACCTTGACAGCCCACGTTACGCCCATTTCTTCTAGCACTGCCAACTCTCCATCATCTTCTCCCTCACGATCATAGCCCCTGGCCACTGCCCTCACTGCTCAAGCTTCATGACCGAATTCACAAAGCCAAGCCATCAGCCAACTCAAGACCACCCCACATAGACCACCCCCAAGCTCTCGGCAAACCACAAGTAACAGCCCCTTATCTCCTCAACAAACAACAGCCCCTGACTTCCTCCATGAACAACGTAGCAGCCACTGCCATAGACCCTTCACGCCCTTGCCTTGTTCATGCCCTTGCCTTGTTCACGCCACCACCCTCACCTGACCCTTAACCAGCCAACAGCAGTCCTTAAGCCCATTTTCATCAACTACCCCTTTACAGACCATTCCACGTCACAAGCAACTCACCAAACAGAACCCTAGTTTTCTCATGCACACGAAAAAACTGAACCCAACTCGTCTCTTTTGAGTCTCTCTGCCACGCATCCATTAACCCTTCATGCACACATAAGCCACGAACTGGACACACTCGGCACTTTACAAATACTAACCCTTGAAATACGCCATTCAGCCCCTCACTGCAAGCCTTTGAAACACGCCATTGTACTCCAACACCCCTTAGCTATTCACGATAAACCCTAAGCATTCACAGAGACACACTAAGCAACAACAACACACTGCCAGTACCTCACAAACCTAGTCATTCAGACATGTTAACTGCTCCCTCACTCAACCTGGAAAAAAGCCACTGACGCCCTACACTGGACGTACAAAACCTCTGAACCAACAGCCCTTCATCACGCATAACACCGCCAAAAACTGCCCTCCTTCATGTACACAGCAACCTCAACATAACCCTCAAGCCTCCCCCAAATACTTAGCAACTCCACGCCGAACAGCCCAGAAAATAACCCACAAAACAGTCCCATGAAGCACCAAAAATAAACCCTAGAATAGATTGAAACAGAGGAAAAATAGACTGAAAAATAGCGAGCGGAAACCGTGAGTAAAAAAGACAAAACAGTGAAAAACGGCGAACCCAGACAAAACAGCGGAAAAAGCGCATCAGTGAGAACAGTGGAATGATAACCCCTTCCAACGCACCGCGGAACGCACTCCCAGACAGCGACTAAAAGGTAAGACCTGAGGGCACCCTTGTTACTTTACTGTTACAGACGCGGCGTATTCGTTGACGTCAGATACTTCTAATCGGGTATGCGAGGTCCTACATTAATAGTGGCCAAGTTACTGGCCCACATGTTTATTTTTGTATTTGTTATGTTATGAAAACTCATTTTCGAAGCATGTAAATTTAAATGTAAGATTTATTTTTATGAATGTGAATTAGGTTGAATTATCATTGTACATGTATGTTAAGTAGTTTTGATTAATATTGCACAAATCACAAATATTACAAGATGACATAAGTAAGAGACCATTCCGAACCCAAAGGTTTGAGTCTCTTTGCGAGGGGTGAGTGCGGCCTTAAATCTCATTTTCCCGGCTCACACCTGGGTGGCGACTCCATGTTATTTCGTACTTCTCAACTAGGCCGCGAGCCTAGAACAGCGTCGCCGATTTCCTGTTGTCCTACACCTACATCAGTAACAGTTTTGGGATGAGTCCCAGGGACGAGGCCCATATCTGTATCGGTCTGGGGGCGAGGCCCATGTCAGCATCGTTTGGGGATGAGTCCCAGGGCCAAGGCCCACATCAGTATCAACTTAGGGCCAAGGCCCACATCAGTTTCAGTTTTAGGGAAGAGTCCCAGGGCCGAGGCCCACATCAGTTACAGTTCGGGGATGAGTCCCGGGGCCGAGGCCCACATCAGTATCAGCTTTGGGTAAGGCCCACATCAACATCAGTTTAGGGCCGAGGCCCACATCAATACCAGCCCAGGACCAAGGCCCACATCAGTATCAGCCTAGGGCGAGGCCCACATCAACATCAGTTTAGGGCCGAGGCCCACATCAATATCAGTTTAGGGCTGAGGCCCACATCAATATCAGTTTAGGGCCGAAGCCCACATCAATATCAGCTTGGGGGCGAGGCCCACATCAGTATCAGCATCAGTTTAGGGGCTGAGGACCACATCAGTTTCAGTTTTGGGGATGAGTCCCAGGGCCGAGGCCCACATCAGTTTAGGGTCGAGGCCCACATCAATATCAGTTTAGGGCTGAGGCCCACATCAATATCAGTTTAGGGCCGAAGCCCACATCAATATCAGCTTGGGGACGAGGCCCACATCAGTATCAGCATCAGTTTAGGGGCTGAGGACCACATCAGTTTCAGTTTTGGGGATGAGTCCCAGGGCCGAGGCCCACATCAGTTTCAGTTTAGGGACGAGTCCCAAGGGCGAGCCCACATCAGCATTAGTTTGGCAGAGTATGGCACTCCGAAAGTGGAGCATGGTTCAAAAATGGACTACTATCATATCTCACCGAAAATGGCACTCCGAAAGTGGAACATGGTTCGAAAATGGACTACTTTCACATCTCGCCGAAAGTTGCACTCCAAAAATGGAGCACGGTTCGGAAATGGACCAAGGAAGGCCTAACCCATCGGAATATGATACATATCTATTCATACATGCATACATATCACATACATGTAATGCTTGTTTTGTGTTCGCAGATTTGTAGTGGCAAAGACCATCTCATCAAATAACGGTTCAAAAATGAGCTACATTCTCGCACAACACGGTTCAGAAATAGACCGTTACCACAACAGATGCTGAAAATGGCTCCCCAAAATAGAGCACACATAGCAGACGCCGAAAATGGCACTACAAAATGGAGCACCCACAACAAATGCCGAAAATGGGGTTCCAAAATGGAGCACACACAGCAAAGGCCGAAAATGGTGTTCCAAAGTGGAGCACACACAGCAAATGCCGAAAATGGCGTTCCAAAATGGAGCACACACAGCAAAGGCCGGAAATGGCGTTCCAAAATGGAGCACACACAGCAAATGCCGGAAATGGCGTTCCAAAATGGAGCACACACAGCAAAGGCCGAAAATGGCGTTCCAAAATGGAGCACACAAAGCAAATGCCGGAAATGGCGCTCCAAAATGGAGCACACACACAAAAGATGTCGAAAATGGCGCTCTAAAAATGGAGCACAGTTCGGGAATGAACCAGGGGTCGCAGCACCTCACCACCAAATCAACTCAACTCAGCACATGGTAAGTCAAGTGGCAGCTGGCGAGCCAGGTAAGTGAAAATGCATTGCATAACTTTTATAGGATTGTCACTGTTACACATTACACAAGTCCCATCAAAGTGGGGGCGACTGTAGGCACTGCATTTTTACATGTGAGTCCCTATGATGAGTCTCATGTGGAGACACTACCTTTTTAGTCGAGGAAGTTGCGGGAAACGGTTGTCAGAAGGGAATCGGTATTTCGTTAAAGTTTATTCACTTGTTTAGCTCCAGGCTCACTCGTTGGACCTCCGTTTTAAAGCACCTTTAGCCTAAAAAACCCAGAACCATTTAACCTTGGCCCAAACCCACTCACCAACAACACAACACCTAGCCCACCACACTTGGCCCACACGCCCAAGCCCCTCAAAATACAACCCAATTAAATAAAATATTAATTAAATAATATACCAAATTAAATAAAATAATTAATTAAGCCATTTACCAAATTAAATAAAACATGAAATAAAATCATACCAAATAAATAAGACATAAAATATAATTATACCAAATTAAAATATTGTAACTTCCTAATCCAAAATATTATATACTAAATTAAGGAAATATTATGCCTAATTAAAATAAATCATAACCAATTAAAAATATTGACTTCCTAATCTAACAAATTAAATGGCTAATTAACACCAATCAAATATATTGTATTCCTAATCTAGCCAAGACATGTCCCCCAATCAAATCCATTGCTTTCCTTGTCTAACACTAAATCATATCCTAATTGAATGCACCAAATCCCTTCCTTGTGAGACAAGGTGAAGCCCTAACCCTTTTATATATAAACAACCCCTAACCAAAGCCATGCACTCCCTTCACACAATTAGAATTCACGCCCATACACCCTAGCACACATTCACGCACACACCAAGAAAGAAGCAACAAAATTTCTCTCCATCTCCTCCAATCTCACCACCGAATACCCATCCCTTAGACGACCCCCTTTTCCGCATCTTTAGCCACCTTTCACAGCCCTAATCCACACCAAAATAAGCCTCAAATACAGTCCTAAAGTCTCACAAAACATCCTCAAACACTGCCCTCCCCCCACTGCACACCAAAAAAGTCACAAAAAACGTCCTTCACTCCCCCTAAAACTGCCGCACATCACTGCCCATTCTGCTCAGTTTATTTTTGCGATTTTAAACCCATAAAACAGCCCCAACATCACCTTAAAGCCTTAAAAGTCGCACCCAATTAGCCCTCCAAATCACCCAAAACAGTCCATTAAAACACCAAACAGTGACCTGAAACAGTGAGCAGAAAATATAGAAAACAGTAGTAGCAAAACGGAGGTCAACACAGCAAGCAAAACAGTGAGCTAAGACGCTACTAAACCAGTGAACCGTAGAAGTTGAGGAGCTTTACCCTTCCGATCTCCGTTAAACGCAAGTCCGAAAGTCGGCAAGAAAGGTTAGACCTGATGGTATTTTCCACATTCTTTTTCTGTTTTATTTTTATTATTTATTGAGTATTGTTCGCATGATTGTTATGTTGAAATGCATGTTGTGGCCCTTGAGTAGATAAATTTGCATGTATTATGAAATATTGTATGTTGTGGCCTTGGAATAAAATGAAAGATGTGTCAACTCTCGCGATATATCGGATGGAAACCTAGACATAAATTTCATAGCCGATTCCGAATGGACGGTAGTATGAACTGTACTCGGGATACAACTCCACATACCGCTTGAGTAAACGGCACCTTCTTTTGTTTTATATTGCTTTGATTTATTTATTTTTCGTCATTTGAATTCTGCATGTTACTTGTTAATGCATGACGCAATCAAGCGCATGGGCTTAGTAAGTCGGATTATAGGTCCCTTATTTGGAGGGGTTAAAATCCTTTACCACGATGCTTTGCCACGCCTGTTAATGTGTGTTCGGTTGGATGTAAGATATGTCCAATCGGGCATACTAAGTTTGATATTATTGTCTTTATTCTTTGTATGCATGATGCGATCGAGCGCATTGGCTTAGTAAGTCGGATTAAAGGTCCCCTATTTGGAGGGGTTTAAATCTTTTACCACGATACTTTGCCGCGCCGGTTGATGTATATTTGTTTGAATGTAAGATGTGTTCAATCGGGTATACGAAGTTTCATATAGTTATCATTGTCTTTGTACGCATTGTAATGAAAGGCGCATGAGCTTATTGTGTTAGATTAAAAGGTTCTCCATTGGGGGAAGAAAAGCCTAAAAGGCTACCTTTACCACGATATTTGCCGTGTCTTTCATCTATTGATTGCATCATTTACCTTAGTCTTGGCTTAACGTAGTATAATTCATATATCCATGTTATGATAGCATTTGAGTATTATTTCTTGAAGTATATCGGATGGAAACCCAGACATAAATTCCGTAGCCGTTTCTGAATGGACGGTAATGCGGTCTGTACTTGGGATACAATTCCACGTACCAATTGGAAAAGTGCTCACATGTGTGTTTGTGTCCATATTAGTTATCTTCTTTTGCACCACGTCATAGCATGCTTACTTTAATGCCTAATTGCATCCTTAAGTGTCTTTTTGCATTATGTACTTAGTTGACTCTTTTATTTGTACATGGACATATAATGGCTATTTGTTTATGATATGTCTATGAAATCACATGTTCACCATTATTTGATTCACCATTATGTGTGCTTGTGTGGTTAGTGTGTGCTTGTTTTCCATGAATACAATATGCCAATGAAGTTGTATGTTCGTTGCTCCTTTGATGTACTTTCAAGCATGCAATCTTAGATGTGAAATATATGCAAATTTAGGTGTAAGTTTTTTTTTTTGCATATGGATTTAGAAGCATGATACTCTTGGAAATAAGTGTTACTTAAGCTTGATTAAATTTACACAAATCCTTTCATTACAAGTGACATAAGTAAGGGACCATTCTGAACCCAACGGTTTGAGGTCTTCCCTTGCGAGGGGTGAGTACGACCTTAAATCTCATTTTCCCGGTTCACACCGGGTGGCGACTCCATTATTCTCCGGTTTAGTCCCCCGCGGGCTACTCCGTACTCCCGACCGGGCCGCGAGCCCGGGACAGCATTCGTCTTCCAGTTTCTGTGTCCCACACTAAGCAAATAAGGATTAGGATTTGTTTATTTTGGAAGCAAAATCAAACTAGAAATCCTACCCTTGGCCGAATTTGAGAGAGATGGGAGACTAGTGGTTGATTTGTTTTATGAAACAAATTATCCACAATTATAAAAGAAAAATTACGATTTTTTTTCAGATCCAAGACTTTGAAAACCCTAGCCTCCATTTCTTCTTCAAGCTCTCAAAAGTTGAGAAAGAGAATTGAAGAACCTGAAATTATTTCGGTGTGTGATCTTATTCTCTAAACTGTTTAGAGTTTAATTTGTGAGTGTAGCCCAAATTACCCTCCGGTGGTTACGAGAAATAGCTCGGAAGATTGAGTGGTAGACCCGATCCGTCACATATTGTTCACGATCATGATGAATTTGTCGGCATCACAATCACACGAATGAGAGACAAACAATCGCATCTATGGAACATAGTGTAGCTGATGATGATTGTGCGCAAATAATCATCACACTGAAGTCATCATATATGTGCGCATATTATATTTATATATGCAATGATAAAAAACTATTCACGTCAGTTAGATTAAATTGCTTATATGATGTAGTGGCGCAATACATATGCTCTTTGGATACGTTTTTTTAGTCATGTGCCCTTGTGGCCTTTCGGTTTCCATGCAAACATGAACAAAACTCATGCACATACATCAGTTCAGTGTGCATCTACGATTCATGAGGCTGTCCGAATCTGTGACTTTGGGTGGAAAAATTCTGGAATAATTCACTACAGTTTGAGGGCTGTTCGGGGACTGTTTCGGGGGTATTCCGGGGCTGAAATCTTGTCCAAAACAGAAGCAAAACATCAGTGAACTCACTGGTGTGGTTTGGCCAAGCGAAGGAGAGCAGAACAAAATTTCAATTCAAGTTCGGTCCGTGAGCCTAATCGCTTCCGCTGCGCGAGAGAAGCGTTTCCTACAATTGGCATCAAGAGCGAGGTTGAAAAGTGCTCTTAACCCTTCACTTTTTCATTTATTTAAATCTGTTTTGTTTTAATATGTTTATATGAGTTATAAATATGATATGCATGCATGTTTAGATGAGTGGGTACATTGTGATATTCATGTGATGAATGGTTTTCTTATTTCATGTGATGAATGGATTTTGCATTGGTCGTAAATTTTTCTGGCTCTTATTTTTGTAGTTGGTTTTGGTTTTGGGATGTAAGGCCATAAGGCCATTGTTTAATTTTCAATGTAAAGTTTCAATTCTTTGTAATTTGGAGCACCGAAGTCGTAAAGAGAGCCAACACCACTTTGGAGCGGGATTTGAAGGCCAAGGAGTGCCTTGGTGAATCTTTTGTACTAATTAGATTAGTATAGAAAAATAAGAGCCCGGTCAATGCAAAATAATTTTATTATGTTATATGTATGTTTATTTCGAATTGTTTGAATAACATGTCATATAGCCTAGGGTGCCCACTCGTGCATTTTACTTGCCATAACATGTCATAGATGCATTATCATTATAGACATAAAATTATGATTTTATGTAATTTAAAATGTTTAGGTTAGAAAATGATGTGCATTGAAATCATTAATTAGATTAATGAGAATAAGTGTCTAAAACTTGAATTCTAATATATTGGACTTAATTGGTGCATAATAAATTCCATTGGTATATAGGATGGAAACCCGGATATAAATTCCATAGCCGATTCCGTATGGACGGAAATATGGTTTGCACTCGGGATACAATTCCACGTACCATTGAATTTTATAACACACTAAGATTTATTAAAATGTTTAATTAAAATTTTGACCATTTAGAATTCCATGTTTTTAGACTTTTAAGTGCCTAGTATTTTAAGGGTTAAAATATTGTAGCTCACTTATACCACTCTAATTAAATTAGTTTAATAGAGTAAAACTATTAGTAGAGACTAATAGATATTAGTGACACAATTTTAATAGTTAAAATTGATTAGCTCACTTATGACAAACTAGTGTAAATAACAATTATGATTTAGCCGCCATAAGTTTATTCACACTAGTTAAAATAAAATATTAGATATTTTAGATAGAAACCTTAATATTAAAATAGTGAGTGGGAGAGGGATATACGACAGTACATCCCACGATCTCCGTTGTTAGTCCAAAAACGTGAGATTCAAAAGGCGCCTCGAGACGGCTTTATTTTCGTTCCCCTACGGATGGTGTCCATTTTGGTCAATATCAAGTTTGGGTTCCGAAGGATAGAGATCTAGATGTATCTTGTGAACTGACCTACCCTACGGCGGCACTTCACTCGTTAAGTCAAAGAATCCCGAAACGGCGGGTTACACTCACAAAGGAATAATTAACTGTTAATGAAATTCCTTGATCAAATAAAACGGTAGTTGTTTAATATAGGAATAAGAGTTATTCCCGCATATATTAAAACAGCTGAGATTGTCTCAATCCATCATGCGAGTACTTGACCTACCCTACGGCGGCACTTACTTGTGGGATGATGGATCTCCGTGGCATAGTAATTCTTTTAGGTTTCTTATTCATTATTCATGGTTCATGCATCATGTTTAATTTTATGCCAAAATTCTTTGATGATTTTAATATGCGATGAATGAATGTTAAATGCATGTTTATTTTATTTTCAGCCATGGTTTCTCCAATTATTTCCATTCTCTCAAATGATAAGTTGACCGGAGAAAATTATGTAAAATGGAAAAGTAACATGAACGCTATCCTGGTCTGTGAAGACCTAAAGTTTGTCCTGACAGAGGAACGTCCTCCTGAGCCGGCCAGAAATGCCGGCCAAGCTGTGCGCGATACCTATCAGTGGGTCACAGCAAATGAGAAAGCCCGCTGCTACTTGCTAGCAGGGATGTCTGAGGTTCTTGCTGCAAAGCATGAACCTATGGTTCTAGCATCACAGATGATGGAGTCATTGCAGGGCATGTTTGGGCAACCTTCGGAACGTCAACGCCATGAGGCCATGGTCTCAGTGATGACTGTTAGGATGAAGGATGGGACATCAGTCCGAGAGCATGTCTTAAGGATGATGACTTATCTCAATACTGTTGAAACCCATGGAGCTCGTATTGACGAGCGTAGCCAGGTGACCATGATCATGGAAACTCTTCCGAAGAGTTTCTTGCAGTTTAAGAGCAACTATGTTATGAATAAGTTGACTTTTACTTTGACCCAACTGCTAAATGAGCTCACCCATTACGAGTCCATGCTGGTGGATTCTCGTAAATCCAGTGCAGAGGCAAATGTTGCCGAATCTTCTCAATCTGCAAAGAAGAAGAAGAAAGGCACTAGAAATGCTAAAGGTAAAGCCATGAAAAAGAAGAACAAGTAAGGCTCTAAGGATTCCAAGCACAAAGGAAAATGTTTCCATTGCGACAAAAATGGGCATTGGAAAAGGAACTGTCCTAAATACCTTGCTGAGCTAAAGGAGAAAAAGGAAACAGGTAAATATGATTTACTCGTTATTGAATCTCTATTGGTGGAGGATAACAAATCCGCTTGGATTATTGATTCCGGGGCCACTAACCATGTTTGTTCTTCTTTACAGCTACTTGATTCATGGAGGGACCTTGCTGAAGGTGACTACACCATGAGAGTCGGGACAGGGGATGCCGTTTCAGCAAGAGCAGTGGGAGTTTCTAGTTTAAGTTTTATTAATAATAGTTATTTAAATTTGAACGATGTGTTATTCATTCCTGGTTTCCGCAGGAATCTGATTTCTGTTTCTAGACTTATGGATGATGGTTATTCTTCTTTTCTTTTAATAGCAATTTGGTTATTATTGGTAGAAATGGATTGACTATATGCACAGAAACTCAGAAAATAACTTGTATGTGTTAAGACCGTTAACGCATAAGTCACTGCTCAACACTGAAATGTTTAAGGTTGAAAAACCAAAAACGAAACGGCAAAAGATTTCTCACGATGACACATATCTATGGCATCTTAGACTTGGTCACATCAACCTTGACCGAATAAATAGATTGATAAAGGACGGAGCCTTAAACCAGTTAAAGCTCGGGACTTTACCAGTTTGTGAGTCCTGTCTAGAGGAAAAATGACCAAGAGACCTTTTTCGGAAAGGTATAAGAGCCAATCAACCACTAGAGCTAATACATTCGGACGTTTGCGGACCGATGAATGTAAAAGCCCGAGGTGGTTATGAATACTTCGTCACATTCATTGACTATTCAAGATATGGGTATGTCTACCTAATGCATCACAAATCAGATACCTTTGAAAAGTTCAAAGAGTATCGTGCTGAGGTTGAGAACCAATTAGGTAAGACTATCAAAACTCTACGATCGGATCGTGGAGGAGAATACCTCGACAGAGACTTCGAGGAATTCTTAGTTGAGCACGGGATGTATCCCAGCTCACAGCACCTGGAACACCACAACAAAATGGTGTTGCAGAAAGGAGAAATCGAACCCTACTAGACATGATAAGATCTATGTTTAGTTATAGCTCACTACCTAGTTCATTCTGGGGATATGCACTGCAAACCGCAATGTATATCCTTAATGTAGTTCCATCTAAGTCTGTTCCTAAGACTCCTTAGAGTTGTGGAATGGTCATAAAGCTAGTTTACGACATTTCCGCATATGGGGGTGTCCGCACATGTGCTGAAGAATAAGACTACAAAGCTGGAACCACGTTCTCAGGTGTGCCTATTTGTAGGCTACCCGAAGGAAACTAGGGGAGGATTCTTCTACAGTCCCGATGATAACAAAGTATTTGTATCGACAAATGCTACGTTTCTAGAGGAGGACTACATGAGGGAGTTCAAACCTCGTAGTAAAATGTTACTCGAGGAGTTACTTACTGGTTCGACCAGCGCGCCATCGTCAACAAAAGTTGACAAATACATAGCACCTTCGACATCTGATAGTCAGATACTTCCAAGTCAGAATGATCTACCACCCAGACGTAGTGGGAGGGTTGTACGACAACCTGATCGCTACTTAGGGGTTGGAGAGGCACAAGTTGTCACCTCCAGCGATGGTGTAGATGATCCATTGACCTACAGTAGTGCAATGGATGATCCTGACAAAGAGAATGGCTCAAAGCCATGAACCTGGAGATGGAGTCGATGTACTCCAACTCAGTCTGGGAACTTGTAGACCAACCTGATGGAGTGAAGCCCATAGGTTGCAAGTGGATCTACAAGAGGAAGAGAGGATCTGATGGGAAGGTACAGACCTTCAAAGCTAGACTAGTGGCCAAGGGTTATACCCAGAAAGAGGGAGTTGACTATGAGGAAACTTTCTCGCCAGTAGCTATGCTAAAATCCATCCGCACTCTTCTATCCATAGCCGCATATTATGACTATGAAATCTGGCAAATGGACGTCAAGACTGCATTCTTGCATGGCAATCTTGATGAAAGTATCTATATGATACAACCAGAATGGTTCACCGCCCAAGATCAAGAGCAAAAAGTTTGCAAACTGCAAAGGTCCATTTATGGACTCAAACATGCATCTCACTCTTGAAATATAAGATTTGATACAACGATCAAGTCCTATAACTTTGAGCAGAATGTTGATGAGCCTTGTGTATACAAGCGCGTCATTGACGGGAATGTGGTTTTTCTTGTCTTATACGTTGATGACATCTTACTCATTGGGAATGATGTAAGAATATTATCAGACGTAAAAAACTGGCTAGCTGAGCAATTCCAAATGAAAGATTTGGGAAATGCGAGTTATGTTCTTGGGATCCAGATACTTCGAGATCGCAAGAAACGAGTGTTAGCTATGTCTCAGGCATCCTACATCGACAAGATCCTTGTGCGATTCGGGATGCAGAATTCCAAGAAAGGCAATCTGCCTTATCGGCATGGAATTCATTTGTCGAAGGAACAGTCTCCTAAGACACCTCAGGGCATTGAGGAAATGAGACATATCCCATATGCCTCAAGTTGGTAGTCTCATGTATGCCATGTTATGCACGAGACCGGACATCTGTTTTACAGTGGGAGTAGTCAGTAGGTTTCAGTCAAATCCGGGATTGGATCACTGGGTGGCTATGAAACACATTCTCAAATATCTTAAGAGAACGAGAGATTATATGCTAGTATATTCCGGTGAGGATATGATCCTAAAGGATATACAGACTCTGATTTTCAGACAGATGTTGATTCCAGGAAATCAACATCTGGATCAGTGTTCACCCTATGTGGTGGGGCTATTGTATGGCGGAGCATAAAGCAATCTTGCATTGCCGACTCCACCATGGAGGCTAAATATGTAGCGGCTTGTGAAGCAGCTAAGGAAGCAGTCTGGCTCCGTAAATTCTTGGGAGATCTGGAAGTTGTTCCGGATATGGATACACCACTCACCCTCTATTAATAATAGTGGAACGGTGGAAAACTCCAAGAAACAAAGAAGCCATAGGAGGGGAAGCAAATAGAGGGAAGTTTAAAGAACTAGCTGATCCTTTTTACAATGACCTTGTCGGCTAAAGTGTTTGAAGGTCACCTAGATGGTCTAGGCTTACGTGACATGTCCCATTTGCTCTAGTGCAAGTGGGAGATTGTTGGGATGTATGCCCTAGAGCTACATGTGATGTAAACGGCTTCATGTGTTTAGAAATAAAAGGATGCATTATTCATTTATCTAATTGTTTGTTCAATATCGCATATTATATATCTTCATAAATACCGTAGATTACTTATGTACCTTCAGACTTGGTGTATGAACGTCATGCACCAGAGGATTTAAGACTGAAGTTAGTAATCTTAAATAGTCCATAGAGAGCAAACAAAACCGGTACTTTGTTTGTGGTTTATCTATAGCTGCGGTCCATTCTATATTTGGATGACGATCTTAATCCGGATCGTCCATGTAGAGACATGAGAATGGAGGCACCTTATATGATGTGATCATATAGGACTGGGCCTAGATAGAAATGACATTCTTATAATATCCGTTAAACAAAGAAAGTCATTTCGATCTACTTGATGGTCATATATGGATTGATCTTAATCCTGAGTATACTACGAACTCCTGCATAACGGGTTGTGTCCTTTGATTTACAAAGGTGAGGTTGGTGTTGCAATCCCAACCAATAACTACGTACTTTGGGGGCATAGTCTGTTATGTAGCTGGGAACGTTTTACATAGACATGGAATTCACTCCTTCTTACGAGAAGTAGATGAGTATCTCTCTTAAGGGTTGATTCGGTACTTGAACGGTTTGAGCGCTCAAGTTTTTCTATTACGAATAGAAAGATTAATATTCATAACAGTTATGAATAAATCGTTCATTAGAGAATCAATGGTACTTAAGGTAAAAATAATTAGAAGGGTATAACGGACATTATGACCCGGCTCTAATTACGAGATATTCGTGAAGGATCAATTCGTATGCAATGACTATATCGGTGGACACCGACTTGGTTCGGCTTAATATTTCATCTACGGCAATGAGAGTGCAACTTCGGGTTTTTAGTGGAATAACCCGAAGTTAATAATTCGGAATATTTAATTAAGAGCTTAATTAATATTTCGAGATTATTGGAGCTCAGAACCGTAGGTCCACTTGGTCCCCGTGCTAGCTCGATTTACTTTAGCGGAGCTAATATAATTGGACGGTCCAATTATATACTCACAAAGAATAAATATTATTAATATGATTAATAACATTAATTAATCACACTTGAGACTTTATATTAAAAGTTAATATAAGGTATTAATAATTATATGATAATTATTAAATAGAACATTAAATTATATATGATATAATTTAATAAGGCTAAGAATTATTACCAAGGTAGGATTCCTTATTGGATAAGGAATATGATTTGTTTGTTTTGGAAACAAAATCAAATCCTAATACCCTCCTTGGCCGAATTACCTAAGCAAATAAGGATAGGATTTGTTTGTTTTGGAAACAAAATCAAACTAGAAATCCTACCCTTGGCCGAATTTGAGAGAGATGGGAGACTAGTGGTTGATTTGTTTTATGAAACAAAATTAAACAAGTATAAAAGAAAAATTATGATTTAATTTTTCAGATCCAAGACTTTGAAAACCCTAGCCTCCATTCTTCTTCAAGCTCTCAAAAGTTGAGAAAGAGAATTGAAGAACTGAATTATTTCGGTGTGTGATCTATTCTCTAAAACCTTTGAGTTTAATTTGTGATGTCCCAACTACCCTCCAGTGGTTAGAACATAGTTTAAGATTGAGTGGTAATTCGATCCGTCAACTATTGTTTAGATCATGATGAATTTGTGGCACACAATCACACACTAGACAACAATCGCATCTCTGGACCTTAGTTGTGTGCGTGACTGGTCCATTGCAATGGGATTATTAAATATTAAACATAGTGTACGGCATGATTAGCGCAAATAATCCAACTGAAGTCATCATATATGCGCACATATTATATTTATAATTGCAATGATAAAAAACTTTCACGTCAGTGAGATTAAATTGCTAATTTGTAGTGGCGAAACATATGCTATTTGGATGTTTTTAGTCATGGCTTTGGGCCTTGGCTTTTGCAAAACATGACAAAACTCATGCGCATACATCAGTGTCAGTGTGCATCTACGATTCATGGGGCAGTTCGCGCCTGTAACTTGGGTCCAAAAAGTCCGGAATTTCACTGCAGTTCAAGGGCTGTTCGGGGACTGTTTCGGGGTATTCCGGGGCTGAAATTTGTCCAAAACATCAGCAAAACATCCACTGGTGTGGTTCGGCCAAGCAAAGGGAGAGCAGAAAAAATTTTCAAGTTCGATCCGTGAGCCTAATCGCTTCCGCTGCGCGAGGGAAAGCGTTTCCTACAATTGGCATCAAGAGCGAGGTTGAAAAGTGCTCTTAACCCTTCACTTTTTCATTTAAAGTTTCTGTTTTAATATGTTTATATGAGTTATAAATATGATATGCATGTTTAGATGAGTGGGCACATTGTGATATTCATGTGATGAATGGTTTTGTTATTTCATGTGATGAATGGATTTTGCATTGGTCGTAAATTTTTCTGGCTCTTATTTTTGTAGTTGGTTTTGGTTTTGGGATGTAAGGCCATAAGGCCATTGTTTATATTTTCAAATGTAAAGTTTCAATTCTTTGTAATTTGGAGCACCGAAGTCGCAAAGAGAGCCAACACCACTTTGGAGCGGGATTTGAAGGCCAAGGAATGCCTTGGTGAATCTTTTGTACTAATTAGATTAGTATAGGAAAAATAAGAGCCCGGTCAATGCAAAATAATTTTTATTATGTTATATGTATGTTTATTTCGAATTGTTTGAATAACATGTCATATAGCCTAGGGTGCCCACTCGTGCATTTTACTTGCCATAACATGTCATAGATGCATTATCATTATAGACATAAAATTATGATTTTATGTAATTTAAAATGTTTAAGTTAGAAAATGATATGCATTGAAATCATTAATTAGATTAATGGGAATAAGTGTCTAAAACTTGAATTCTAATATATTGGACTTAATTGGTGCATAATAAATTCCATTGGTATATAGGATGGAAACCCGGATATAAATTCCATAGCCGATTCCGTATGGACGGAAATATGGTCTGCACTCGGGATACAATTCCACGTACCATTGAATTTTATAACGCACTAAGATTTATTAAAATGTTTAATTAAAATTTTGACCATTTAGAATTCCATGTTTTTAGACTTTTAAGTGCCTAGTATTTTAAGGGTTAAAATATTGTAGCTCACTTATACCACTCTAATTAAATTAGTTTAATAGAGTAAAACTGTTAGTAGAGACTAATAGAATATTAGTGACACAATTTTAATAGTTAAAATTGATTAGCTCACTTATGACAACTAGTGTAAATAACATTATGATTTAGCCGCCATAAGTTTATTCACACTAGTTAAAATAAAATATTAGATATTTTAGATAGAAACCTTAATATTTAAAATAGTGAGTGGGAGAGGGATATACGACAGTACATCCCACGATCTCCGTTGTTAGTCCAAAAACGTGAGATTCAAAAGGCGCCTCGAGACGGCTTTTTTTCGTTCCCCTACGGATGGTGTCCATTTTGGGTCAATATCAAGTTTGGGTTCCGAAAGGATAGAGATTCTAGATGTATCTTGTGAACTGACCTACCCTACGGCGGCACTTCACTCGTTAAGTCAAAGAATCCCGAAACGGCGGGTTACACTCACAAAGGAATAATTAACTGTTAATGAAATTCCTTGATCAAATAAAAGTAGTTGTTTAATATAGGAATAAGAGTTATTCCCGCATATATTAAAACAGCTGAGATTGTCTCAATCTATCATGCGAGTACTTGACCTACCCTACGGCGGCACTTACTTGTGGGATGATAGATCTCCGTGGCATAGTAATTCTTTTAGGTTTCTTATTCATTATTCATGGTTCATGCATCATGTTTAATTTTATGCCAAAATTCTTTGATGATTTTAATATGCGATGAATGAATGTTAAATGCATGTTTATTTTATTTTCAGCCATGGTTTCTCCAATTATTTCCATTCTCTCAAATGATAAGTTGACCGGAGAAAATTATGTAAAATGGAAAAGTAACATGAACGCTATCCTGGTCTGTGAAGACCTAAAGTTTGTCCTGACGGAGGAACGTCCTCCTGAGCCGGCCAGAAATGCCGGCCAAGCTGTGCGCGATACCTATCAGAAATGGGTCGCAGCAAATGAGAAAGCCCGCTGCTACTTGCTAGCAGGGATGTCTGAGGTTCTTGCTGCAAAGCATGAACCTATGGCTCTAGCATCACAGATGATGGAGTCATTGCAGGGCATGTTTGGGCAACCTTCGGAGCGTCAACGCCATGAGGCCATGGTCTCAGCGATGACTGCTAGGATGAAGGATGGGACATCAGTCCGAGAGCATGTCTTAAGGATGATGACTTATCTCAATACTGCTGAAACCCATGGAGCTCGTATTGACGAGCGTAGCCAGGTGACCATGATCATGGAAACTCTTCCGAAGAGTTTCTTGCAGTTTAAGAGCAACTATGTTATGAACAAGTTGACTTTTACTTTGACCCAACTGCTAAATGAGCTCACCCATTACGAGTCCATGCTGGTGGATCCTCGTAAATCCAGTGCAGAGGCAAATGTTGCCGAATCTTCTAAATCTGCAAAGAAGAAGAAGAAAGGCACTGGAAAGGCTAAAGGTAAAGCCATGAAAAAAAAGAACAAGAAAGGCTCCAAGGATTCCAAGCCCAAAGGAAAATGTTCCATTGCGACAAGAATGGGCATTGGAAAAAGAACTGTCCTAAATACCTTGCTGAGCTAAAGGAGAAAAAGGAAACAGGTAAATATGATTTACTCGTTATTGAATCTCTATTGGTGGAGGATGACAAATCCGCTTGGATTATTGATTCCGGGGCCACTAACCATGTTTGTTCTTCTTTACAGCTACTTGATTCATGGAGGGACCTTGCTGAAGGTGACTACACCATGAGAGTCGGGACAGGGGATGCCGTTTCAGCAAGAGAGTGGGAGTTTCTAGTTTAAGTTTTATTAATAATAGTTATTTAAATTTGAACGATGTGTTATTCATTCCTGGTTTCCGCAGGAATCTGATTTCTGTTTCTAGACTTATGGATGATGGTTATTCTATTTCTTTTAATAGCAATTTGGTTATTATTGGTAGAAATGGATTGACTATATGCACAGGAAACTCAGAAAATAACTTGTATGTGTTAAGACCGTTAACGCATAAGTCACTGCTCAACACTGAAATGTTTAAGGTTGAAAAACCAAAAACGAAACGGCAAAAGATTTCTCACGATGACACATATCTATGGCATCTTAGACTTGGTCACATCAACCTTGACCGAATAAATAGATTGATAAAGGACGGAGCCTTAAACCAGTTAAAGCTCGGGACTTTACCAGTTTGTGAGTCCTGTCTAGAAGGAAAAATGACCAAGAGACCTTTTTCTGGAAAAGGTATAAGAGCCAATCAACCACTAGAGCTAATACATTCGGACGTTTGCGGACCGATGAATGTAAAAGCCCGAGGTGGTTATGAATACTTCGTCACATTCATTGACGACTATTCAAGATATGGGTATGTCTACCTAATGCATCACAAATCAGATACCTTTGAAAAGTTCAAAGAGTATCGTGCTGAGGTTGAGAACCAATTAGGTAAGACAATCAAAACTCTACGATCGGATCGTGGAGGAGAATACCTCGACAGAGAATTCGAGGAATTCTTAGTTGAGCACGGGAGTATCCCAGCTCACAGCACCTGGAACACCACAACAAAATGGTGTTGCAGAAAGGAGAAATCGAACCCTACTAGACATGATGAGATCTATGTTTAGTTATAGCTCACTACCTAGTTCATTCTGGGGATATGCACTGCAAACCGCAATGTATATCCTTAATGTAGTTCCATCTAAGTCTGTTCCTAAGACTCCCTTAGAGTTGTGGAATGGTCATAAAGCTAGTTTACGACATTTCCGCATATGGGGGTGTCCAGCACATGTGCTGAAGAATAAGACTACAAAGCTGGAACCACGTTCTCAGGTGTGCCTATTTGTAGGCTACCCGAAGGAAACTAGGGGAGGATTCTTCTACAGTCCCGATGATAACAAAGTATTTGTATCGACAAATGCTACGTTTCTAGAGGAGGACTACATGAGGGAGTTCAAACCTCGTAGTAAAATGTTACTCGAGGAGTTACTTACTGGTTCGACCAGCGCGCCATCGTCAACAAAAGTTGACAAATACATAGCACCTTCGACATCTGATAGTCAGATACTTCCAAGTCAGAATGATCTACCACCCAGACGTAGTGGGAGGGTTGTACGACAACCTGATCGCTACTTAGGGGTTGGAGAGGCACAAGTTGTCCCTCCAGCGATGGTGTAGATGATCCATTGACCTACAGTAGTGCAATGGATGATCCTGACAAAGAAGAATGGCTCAAAGCCATGAACCTGGAGATGGAGTCGATGTACTCCAACTCAGTCTGGGAACTTGTAGACCAACCTGATGGAGTGAAGCCCATAGGTTGCAAGTGGATCTACAAGAGGAAGAGGGGATCAGATGGGAAGGTACAGACCTTCAAAGCTAGACTAGTGGCCAAGGGTTATACCCAGAAAGAGGGAGTTGACTATGAGGAAACTTTCTCGCCAGTAGCTATGCTAAAATCCATCCGCACTCTTCTATCCATAGCCGCATATTATGACTATGAAATCTGGCAAATGGACGTCAAGACTGCATTCTTGAATGGCAATCTTGATGAAAGTATCTATATGATACAACCAGAAGGGTTCACCGCCCAAGGTCAAGAGCAAAAAGTTTGCAAACTGCAAAGGTCCATTTATGGACTCAAGCAGGCATCTCGATCTTGGAATATAAGATTTGATACAACGATCAAGTCCTATAATTTTGAGCAAATGTTGATGAGCCTTGTGTATACAAGCGCGTCATTGACGGGAAGGTGGTTTTTCTTGTCTTATACGTTGATGACATCTTACTCATTGGGAATGATGTAAGAATATTATCAGACGTAAAAAACTGGCTAGCTGAGCAATTCCAAATGAAAGATTTGGGAGAGGCGAGTTATGTTCTTGGGATCCAGATACTTCGAGATCGCAAGAAACGAGTGTTAGCTATGTCTCAGGCATCCTACATCGACAAGATCCTTGTGCGATTTGGGATGCAGAATTCCAAGAAAGGCAATATGCCTTATCGGCATGGAATTCATTTGTCGAAGGAACAGTCTCCTAAGACACCTCAAAGCATTGAGGAAATGAGACATATCCCATATGCCTCAGCAGTTGGTAGTCTCATGTATGCCATGTTATGCACGAGACCGGACATCTGTTTTACAGTGGGAGTAGTCAGTAGGTTTCAGTCAAATCCGGGATTGGATCACTGGGTGGCTATGAAACACATTCTCAAATATCTTAAGAGAACGAGAGATTATATGCTAGTATATTCTGGTGAGGATATGATCCTAAAAAGGATATACATACTCTGATTTTCAGACAGTTGTTGATTCCAGGAAATCAACATCTGGATCAGTGTTCACCCTAGGTGGTGGGGCTATTGTATGGCGGAGCATAAAGCAATCTTGCATTGCCGACTCCACCATGGAGGCTAAATATGTAGCGGCTTGTGAAGCAGCTAAGGAAGCAGTCTGGCTCCGTAAATTCTTGGGAGATCTGGAAGTTGTTCCGGATATGGATACACCACTCACCCTCTATTACGATAATAGTGGAACGGTGGAAAACTCCATAGAACCAAGAAGCCACTAGAGGGTAAGCAAATAGAGGAAATTTAAAGAACCTAGCTGATCCGTTTACAATGACCTTGTCGGCTAAAGTGTTTGAAGGTCACCTAGATGGTCTAGGCTTACGTGACATGTCCCATTTGCTCTAGTGCAAGTGGGAGATTGTTAGGATGTATGCCCTAGAGCTACATGTGATGTAAACGGCTTCATGTGTTTAGAAATAAAAGGATGCATTATTCATTTATCTAATTGTTTGTTCAATATCGCATATTATATATCTTCATAAATACCATAGATTACTTATGTACCTTCAGACTTGGTGTATGAACGTCATGCACCAGAGGATTTAAGAGTGAAGTTAGTAATCTTAAATAGTCCATAGAGAGCAAACAAACCGGGTACTTTGTTTGTGGTTTATCTATAGCTGCGGTCCATTCTATATTTGGATGACGATCTTAATCCCGATCATCCATGTAGAGACATGAGAATTGAGGCACCTTATATGATGTGATCAAATAGGACTGGGCCTAGATATAAATGACATTCTTATAATATCCGTTAAATAAAGAAAGTCATTTTGATCTACTTGATGGTCATATATGGATTGATCTTATCCTAAGTATACTACGAACTCCTGCATAACGGGCTATGTCCTTTGATTTACAAAGGTGAGGTTGGCGTTGCAATCCCAACCAATAACTATGTACTTTGGGGGCATAGTCTGTTATTTAGCTGGGAAGTTTTACATAGACATGGAATTCACTCCTTCTTACGAGAAGTAGATGAGTATCTCTCTTAAGGGTTGATTCGGTACTTGAACGGTTTGAGCGCTCAAGTTTTCTATTACGAATAGAAAGATTAATATTCATAACAGTTGTGAATAAATCGTTCATTAGAGAATCAATGGTACTTAAGGTAAAAATAATTAGAAGGGTATAACGGACATTATGACCCGGCTCTAATTACGAGATATTCGTGAAGGATCAATTCGTATGCAATGACTATATCGGTGGACACCGAATTGGTTCGGCTTAATATTTCATCTACGGCAATGAGAGTGCAACTTCGGAATTTTAGTGGAATAATTCGAAGTTAATAATTCAGAATATTTAATTAAGAGCTTAATTAGTATTTCGAGATTATTGAAGCTCGGAACCGTAGGTCCACTTGGTCCCCGTGCTATCTCGATATACTTTAGCGGAGCTAATATAATTGGACGGTCCAATTATATACTCACAAAGAATAAATATTATTAATATGATTAATAACATTAATTAATCACACTTGAGATTTTATATTAAAAGTTAATATAAGGTATTAATAATTATATGATAATTATTAAATAGAACATTAAATTATATATGATATAATAAAGGCTAAGAATTATTACCAAGGTAGAATTCCTTATTGGATAAGGAATATGATTTGTTTGTTTGAGAAACAAAATCAAATCCTAATACCCTACCTTGGCCGAAATTACCTAAGCAAATAAGGAGTAGGATTTGTTTATTTTGGAAGCAAAATCAAACTAGAAATCCTACCCTTGGCCGAATTTGAGAGAGATGGGAGACTAGTGGTTGATTTGTTTTATGAAACAAATTATCCACAAGTATAAAAGAAAAATTATGATTTAATTTTTCAGATCCAAGACTTTGAAAACCCTAGCCTCCATCTCTTCTTCAAGCTCTCAAAAGTTGAGAAAGAGAATTGAAGAACCTGAAATTATTTCGGTGTGTGATCTTATTCTCTAAACCGTTTAGAGTTTAATTTGTGAGTGTAGCCCACACTACCCTCCGGTGGTTACGAGACATAGCTCGGAAGATTGAGTGGTAGTGCCGATCCGTCACATATTGTTCACGATCATGATGAATTTGTCGGCATCACAATCACACGAATGAGAGACAAACAATCGCATCTCTGGACCTTAGTTGTGTGCGTGACTGGTCCATGCATTGAGGATTATTAAATATTAAACATAGTGTAGCTGATGATGATTGTGCGCAAATAATCATCAAACTGAAGTCATCATATATGTGCGCATATTATATTTATATATGCAATGATAAAAAACTATTCACGTCAGTGAGATTAAATTGCTTATATGATGTAGTGGCGCAATACAATGCTATTTGGATGCGTTTTTGTCATGTGCCCTTGTGGCCTTTCGGCTTCCATGCAAACATGAACAAAACTCATGCGCATACATCAGTTCAGTGTGCATCTACGATTCATGAGGCTGTTCGAATCTGTGACTTTGGGTGGAAAAATTCTGGAATAATTCACTGCAGTTTGAGGGCTGTTCGGGGACTGTTTCGGGGTATTTCTGGGGCTGAAATATTGTCCAAAACGAAGTAAAACATCAGTGAACTCACTGGTGTGGTTCGGCCAAAGCAAAGGGAGAGCAGAAATTTTTTTCAAGTTCGGTCCGTGAGCCTAATCACTTCCGCTGCGCGAGGGAAAGCGTTTCCTACACTTGAGGGCATGAGTAAAAAAGTTATTACATTGAGATGTGTTTATGATACCGTGGATTGGCACAAGATCATTGGGAGAAATTGTTTAGGGTTGGTGCTCAGAGTGCCAATCCGATCGTATTTATGTCTGATTCATGAATACGAGAATTCCATTTTCCATAATTTACTTAGTTAATGGTAGAACTCTTGTCTTTTATACACATATTCGATCTAATTACGATTGGATATTCAATTACGATTAGATCGAAACTGAATCTGATTCAGTGATACATGTGTATTAGATAAAGACCCTACAATTTACATTATAGTGCGCAGTTACAACGTAGTTTGTAATTGACATTGGGAATCTCACTATAAGATGTATATCCTTAAATAAAGTTACTGGTCAAGATTTACTAACACGGGTCGGTTAGTGAAATCCGTTAAGACCAGTACATGTCGTATATCGTGACTTGGTCCGATGGTTTATCCCAATGAACCATGATTCTCGGGAGACTCGTATAGACATGTAGGTGTCTATTTGATAAACACTAAACTGTTGGACAATTATGACCCATAGCATCACTATTTGAACAGAACATTGTATTGTTGTACAAATTAACTATGTGACAAAAGAGATTGCTCTTTTATCATTTGTAATTAGATTACCGGGATATAAATGATAAAAGTCTGTATGATTAGTTCTGGAATGATAAGACATGAGACAGTATCAATCCATGAAGGTTTAATCATTAAAACAACCCTAGTAGGAATATTATCGAGATTGGATATCGATGATGCGGAATAGACTAGTATTGCACTTGTGCATGTTGTGGGAGCATAACGGTATAATACTCATATATTTAAGTATTGGATACTTGTGCAGGTGTAATAGGAGGTTGTGTTTACCGATGGTACGGAAACAGCTTCGCTTTGGATAAACCCCTCGGAATTCCATTGGTAGTATGACTATGTGTCTATGGAAGTCCGAATCAGGGTAGTTGTATTTGGTCTTAACCTGAGACTTTCACCGCTAATACTTGCGACAATCAATATACTTTGGTTTTGGTCATCCAGGGCTTTAACTGATTCTGTGTACGCCTCTTCTAGGTATACTGAGAATCGTAGTGTATTGGGTGTGATGTCAAGATGGAAGTATCACTTCAGTCATATGGAGATGATGGTCACGTAGGATACGGAACTGGTGCTCTTATATGCTGCAGCTATCGGGATAATATGACTAGGTGATGTTTATCTGATTATAAAGACTAGTTACTAGAGATCCGATATGTGTTTCATACGGGGCAGACACAATTCCAGCCCCAGGCCTAGCATGTGACATCCGATACTGGATCGCAATACGTAATACTACGTATACTACGCCTGATATAGATTACATATTCCTTTAAGAAAATTTATGGAGAATTGGGTAGGCACGGTGCTTTACTAGAAGCCAACCATGTCATGTAAATCGGTAAAAACGTAGTACTAGGTACGTACGTGTTCGGATAGTCCGATGACCAGATTTACTGCCAACATATCCATGGATCTCATGGGTCGCTTCCCGAAGATTCACCGATGACGTATGACTCTGACATAATTAATCTGGGATTAATTATAAGAGAGAGAAAATTAATCTAGTATTAATTACAGAGATATTTTATCCGGGATAAAATACTATTTAAAGAGAGAGAACGATTAATTTTGAATTAATCGATAAAATAATATATTCGATATATTAGACGAAATTAGATTTCGATGGGGAATTAAAATTAGATTTTAATTCGGGCGAACGAGTTAATTTAGAATTAATTCGCTAGCGACGTGAATAATAATTTTGCTAGGCATAATTATTTAATTAAATTTGATTTAATTACGTCGCAACGGAAAATTCGTTAATTCGGAATTAACAAACCCGAGCCCAGGAGTATTTGCGGGCCCACTCGCATTTTGAATCAAGTGGGGCCCACTAGTCACATCATGTCACATCACTTGTCTATCACATCACCTTTTGGTTTATGTAAGTTGATGGGATTTGATGGTTGTTTACCAAACACTCAAGTGTGATGGTTTGAATGACTAATACCATTTTAATTAATTTTGGTATATCATTTTAACTTGTTTTTGAAAATAAAAACAACCAACACAACTCTTCTCTCCCTCTCTCTCCCTCACGGCACTTGGTGCCTTTCCTCTCAAAAGTTCCTCTCATGGCCGAGAGTTACAAGAAGCTAAGGAAAGATTTGTGGCAAATTTTTCATTGATGCTAGCACATCCAAGGGGTCTCACAAAGGTGATAGGGAAACCAACTTTTGAGCATGGAATCCATTCACAAAGCTTGGAGCTTGGAGCACACAAAAAGGGGTTGACCGAAACAAGGAGCACAAAGTTTGGGCATGGCCAAGAGCTTCATCCATGGAGCAAAAGTTTTGTGTTCATCGCATCGCAAATCTGATCAAAGTGAGTATTTCCGCAACTTTACTTTGTTGTATTCGCACGTTTCATATGCTTAATTGATCTTGGAATGACTTAGAAAACCCAACAATGGTATCAGAGCCTTGATTAAGCTTGAAATTGAATTAGGGTAAAATTTGGGTAAAATTGATTTGAGCATGATTTGATAAAATTGATTGATTGAGTATGCTTGAATGATGATAACTTGGAGTTATATATGATCAATTTGATGAAAATTGAATTGGATCAATTTTTCCCTAATTTTTTGGCTTGGCCGAAAGTTTGGATGCCCTAAATGTCATGGTAATTTTTATTTTTGATCATTGGATGAGTTGGAAGACATGGGATAAATTGATTTGAGATTTAATTGGATTGAAATCGAAATCGATTTTGAAAAACCCTAAATTGCCGTGAGCTTCAAGCATGAATTGGGATTGATTTTGTTTCAATTGTGTTGGAAATGAATTGATAATTAGAAAGCATGATTAATTATGTAAATTGGTATTTTGGAAATGTTGATTTGAGTAATTAATTATGGCTTATGCACTTTAGTTAATTAAATGTGAAATTTAGAATTTTAGAATTTAATTAGTTGGGCTAAATTTGGAATTGGGCTAATAAAGTTGTATTTGGGCTTAATGGGCTTGGTTGGGCCAAGTTTGGTTTAGGTTAATTGGTTGGATCCAATTGGGCCCAAAACCATATCCATAAAGTCCAAATATAATTAAAATGGACCTTTAAAATTTTAATTAGGCCTAATGGGCCTAAATTGATTTTTGGCAAAGGGTGATTCCTTATTGGGCTTTGGTTGCCAAAGTCCATGCCTTATAAATTAATTGAAAGCCCATTGGACTTTGGATGTTAATTGGGCTTTGAGACCCGTAAAGATTAGATTTAGAATCTAAGTCGCAAAGGCTCATTATAAAGTGTAATTATTTAATTTAGAATTAAATAAAGAATTAGTATTGAATACAAATTAAATTGGATTTAATGTTGTAGTTTGATATAATTCAAGAATTCGTACTTTGAGTACTTATTCTTAAAACGAGTTGGACTCGCGCAAATCAAATCATTGTTTGAACATTGGATGGTCATTAATTTCAGATTAATTAATTGGATTAGATTGATTGATAACATGCTTTGTGTGAATACATGGATGTGATGCATGAATAATGTATATCCGATGGATATTAGATGGGTGAGGTCAATTTTGGAAATTATTGTAATAAATTTAGAATTTATTAAATTGGACCTGCGTGTCCAGCCCATTACCTCTTGATTCTTTTTATTTCTGTTCTCAGCTATTCCCCTCAATGTAAATGATGTTTCTTTAGAAGTGTTATGTAATTGGGTAGAAGTAAGATTTGTGCTAGCGGGTGAGAGGAAAGAGAGAGATTTATTCTAGGAACAAGTTGTTTTAAATATCCATCCGCATATCATTATTAATTTATTTAACGCGCCTTATTATGCTGTTACAATGCATGCTTAAGGGTGTAGGATGAGACCTAATCAAAGATAATTAATTGGTTGCCAATCAGGCGAAAAACCCTCAACAAATATTAAGCGTTTTCCTTCCATTGAATGATTCATTCTCAAGATCCAAGATTGGCACTGGTTTGTTGGCCAAAGTCAAGACCTTTGTCCATCACGGATGTGTTTGAATCATGAAGGCTTTTTTCCATATCGCATGTCTTGTCCAAGTTGTAATTTGTTGGCCAAAGTCAAGATCACTTCTTGTCCATCGACATCGATTACGAAGCTTTCCAAGTTCAATGGGTCCCGCTTAACTGGAATCATTAAATTTGTTGTGCCAAAGCCAAGGCTTAATTGATTCAGAGGAAAAAGGTTAGGGAATATATTGGATATATTGGCATATATTAGATATATATTTCGGACTTAGATGTCCACCTACTGGATATAGGAATTGGATGGGATCCAATTGATCTTAGAGATCTACCTAGTTAAATATCATACAGCTTATTGGCCAAAGTCAAGGTTGTGTGTTATTTAACGGGATCCTAGCCCACTTAGAAACAAGATTTCCCAAGTACTCAACAAAGGGTTAGAGGCTCGCCGAAAACTAGTGGGAGGCAAGTATTAAATTTGCAAATTCGTTTAGATACTTGCCAATACGCGCTCATATCATTTTCTTCATTAATCAAATATATTAGTTGGACTAATATTTAATCGTTGTTTTAATTAAACAGTTGGACTGTATTCAAACTACTTCAATTTATAGTTGATTATATAATTGGATTATAGTAATCAATATATTTGAATTTAACCAATTAAATTATAGTTGATTATATAGTTAGACTATAGTAATCATTATATTCAATAGTACCTGAAATCGTTGATTGGATAGTTGGACTGTAGCAATCAAGATAACTGAAAGATTAGTGTTTAAAACATAATCTTGGGAGAAAATGTCATTAAACGGCTTTAATTTTCAGATTGTTAATAAAACCTCAGGATAGTCCTGGGAACTAAGAAGTTACTCTATTTGATAGAGAAACCTCTTGGGCCGGAGTCAGGAGTTGAGCAAATAGTGGAACATAAGTTTTGGATGACTCATTGTGATGATAACTTTAGTGCTCAATCCTTTATGCTAGATATATAAATGATAGGATTTCCTTATGATTTGTTCATGGATTGAGAATGATATGAGACAGTATCAGTCCACGAAGGATAAATCATTAAATATCCCTAGTCGGAGTATTATCAAGATTGGACATCGATAATGCGTACAAGACTAGTATTACACTTGTGCACGTTTGTGAGGGCACAACGGCATAGTTCTCATATATTTGGGTATAAGATACTCATGCAAGTTTAATAAGAGGCAATGTTTTACCGATGGTACGGGAAACAGCTTCGCTCTAGATAGACCCCCCCGGAATTCCATTGGTAGTATGGCTATGTGTCTATGGAAGTCCGAAATCAGGGTAGGTGTATTTGGTCTTAACCTAAGACTTGCACCGCTAATACTTGCGACAATCAATATACTTTGGTTTTGGTCATCAAGGGCTTTAACAGGTTCTGTGTACGCCTCTGTTGGGTATATTGAGAATCGTAGTGTGTTGGGTGTGATGTTAAGGCAGAAGTATCACTCCAGTCATAGTGGAGATGATGTCACGTAGGATACGGTACTAGTACTTTATGTACTGCAGTCATCGGGATGAAATGACAAGGTCAAGTTTATCCGATTATAGAGACTAGTCACCAGACATCCGACATGTGCTTCGTACGCGGCAGACACAATTCCAGCCCCAGGCCTAGCACATGACATCCGATGCTGGATCGAAATACGCAATACTAGGTATACTACGCCTGATATAGATCGCTTATTCCTGTAAGCATGTTTCTGGAGAATTGGGTAGGCATGACGCTTTTCTAGAAGCCAACTTTGTCTTGTAAATCGGTATAAATGTAGTACTTGGTACTTACGTGTTCGGATAGTCTGACGACCGAATTTACTGCCAACATATATGGGGATCTCATGGGCCGCTTCCTGAAGATTCACCGATGACGTATGACTCGCACTTTAATTAATCTGGGATTAATTAGATGAGAGAGAAAATTAATCTGGGATTAATTGCAGAGATATTTTATCTGGGATAAAATATCCATTAAAGAGAGATAACGATTAATTTGGAATTAATCGATAAAAATAATATATTCGATATATTATACGAGATTGGATTTCGACGCGGAATTAAAATTGGATTTTAATTCGGGCAAACGAGTTAATTTAGAATTAATTCGTTAGCGACGTGAATAGTGATTTCACTAGGCATAATCATTTAATTACGTCGCTATAGAAAATTCGTTAATTTAGAATTAGCGAACCCGAGCCCGAGATTATTTGCGAGCGCATTCACATTTCGAATTCGAGTGCGGCACGCAAGTCAAATCAAGCTTCAAATCATTAGTCACATCAAGCGTCAAATCACATGTCACTTTGAGAGATGTGACAATTTGATTGATTGATTGATGTAGTGGTTGGCATTTATTGGTTTGACTTTTGGAAAGCCAAATTTGTGGTAAATGAATTTGAAATTCATAAAAGTGTATTTGATACACTTTTCTCACCAACCAACACAACACTCTCTTTTTCCCTCCTCTCTCTCTCACGGTCTTGGACCGAATTCTCTTCTGTTTTTTCTTCACTGCACTGCCGAGAATGGCAAGAAGAGATAAGGAATTTTGTGGCAAAATTCCTAAGTGCTAGCACACCAAATGAGTCCATACAAAAGTGATAGGGAACTCACTACATGAGCAAGGAATCAACACAAGCTTGGAGCTTGCATGGAGGACCACCCATGGCCGATTCTTGGAGGAGGAAAACCAGTCACTGTCGTGAGCTGTTGGAGGGCAGAAAATGATTTTTGTCTTCACCGTATCGTCTCAACCGATCATTGTGAGTATTCCGCAACTCCATGAATGTATTCGCACTTATTTTCAATGCTTGAAATGATCTTGGGAAGCTTAGAGAAAAACCCAACAATGGTATCTATGAGCAAGGTTGAGCATGAAAATTTTAGGGCTTAAAATTTGGGTAAAATGTATTTGAGCATGATTTGATTAAATTGGATGTTTGAGTATGCTTAATACATGTTTAATTGAAGTTTGATTTGATCAATTTGAAGAAATTTTGTTTGGAACAATTTTCCCCAATTTTTATGTGTTGGCTGAATACATTGGTGCCCTAAATCTTGGTAATTTTTGTTTCGTTGATCATTGGATGACTTGAAACGATTGGGAAATGTTGATTTAATGTCGATTGTGGATTTAATTGGATTGAAACCGAATCGGACACAAATTGCCCAAATTACCGAGAGTAGAATAGCATGAAAATGGGTTTGTTTTTGATGAAATGTGTTCGACATGTTTTGTTGTTGATGAGCATGATTAATTAGGCTAATTGATGTTTTAGAAATGTTAATTGGGTAATTAATTATGTAATGCACTTTGTTTAATTAAATTATGAAATTGGATTTTTATGGTTTAATTAAATGGGGCTAATTTTGGAAATTGGGCTTGTAATTTGTTATTGGGCTTATTGGGCTTGGTTGTACCAAGTTGGGTTTAGGCTAAATTGTTGGATCCAATTGGGCCCAAAACCGCTTCCAAAAAGTCCAAATGCGATTAATGGACTTTAAAGTTTAATTGGGCCTAAATTGATTTATGGGTTTATGGGGTTACTCCTTGATTGGGCTTTGGTTATTGGGTTTGACCCGAGTTGACCAAAATTCCACGCCTTAAGAAATTAATTAAAATACCATTGGACTTTAATTAAATTAATATTGGATATTAATCGGGCTTTGAGACCCGTAACAATTAAATTTGGAATTTAAGTCGTAAAGGTTTATTTATAAAGTGTAGTATTTAATTTGGAATTAAATAAGTTAAATAGTATTAAATACATATTAAATTGGATTTAATGTTGTAGTTTAGTTTAATTCAAGAATTCGTACTTTGAGTACTCATTCGCAAAACGAGTTTCACTCGCGCAAAATCAAATCGTTGTTTGAACATTAGATGATCACTAATTATCACATTAATTAATTTGATTAGATTGATTGATAGTATTCTTGTGTGAATACATGGTTGCGATGCATGAATAATGTATATCAGATGGATATTAGATGGGTGGGGCAATTTTAGAAATTGTTGTAATAAATTTGGAATTTATTTAATTGGACCTGCGTGTCTAGCCTTATCTCTTTTGACTCTTGTATTCTATTCTCACATATTCCCCTCAATGTAAATGAGGTTTTTTTAGAAGTGTAGTGTAATGTGTAGAAGTAATACATGTGCTATCGGGAGAGAGGAAATGGAGAGATTTGATCTAGGATCATTGTGTAAATTATCCATCCGCATATCATTATTATTTTATTTATACGTGCTTTATTATGTGTTAGAATTCATGTTTAATGGTGTATGATGATGAGACATTAACAAAGATAATAAATTGGTTGCCAATTTGCACGCGAAAAAACAAAAACCCTCGCAAAATATTAAGCGTTTTTCCTTCCATTGAGTGATTCTTACTCAAGATCCGAGACTGGCATTGGCTTGTTGGCCAAAGTCAAGGCCTTTGTCCGTCGAGGATGTGTTTGAATCACGAGAGCTTTGTTCCATATCGGTGTCTTGTCCAAGTTTTGGTTTGTTGGCCAAAGTCAAGACCACTTCTTGTCCATCGACATTGATTACGAAGCTTTCCATGGTCAATGGGTCACGCTTAACTGAGATCACTCAGTTTATTGTGCAAAGCCAAGGCTTAGTTGATTCAGAGGAAAAAGTTTAGGTAATATATTGGATATATTGGCAATATAAGATATATGTTTCAGACTTGGATGTCCCCCTACTGGATCTAGAATTGGATTGGATCCAATTGATCTTAGAGATCTACCTAGTTAATTATCATACAATTTGTTGGCCAAAGTCAAGATTGTGTGATATTTAACGGGATCCTAGCCCACTAGGAAACACGGTTTCCGAGTATTGGACAGAGGGTTAGAGGCTCGCCGAAAAATAGTGGGAGGCAAGAATTGAATTTGCAATATTCGTTTAATTACTTTCCATACGCGCTCAATTAAATATCATTCGTCAAATAAATTAAATGTTAGTTGGACTAATATTTAAATTGTTGTTTTAATAAACAGTTGGATTGTATTCAAACAATTCAATTATAATTGATTAAATAGTTGGACTACAGTAATCATTGTAATAAATAGTACTGAAATCATTGATTAAATAGATGGACTATTAGAATCAAGATAAAATTGAAAGATTGACATTTAAAACATAATCTTAGGGAAAATGTATTTAAATGGTTTAATTTTTCAAATTGTGAATAAAATTTCAGGATAGTCCTAGAAATCTAATAAGTTACTTTATTTGATAAAATAACATATTAGGCCTAAGCCCGAAATTAAGCAAATAGTAGAGCAATCTTTGGAAGATTCATGTAATGATAACTTAAATACTTAATCCATTAAGCTTGTCAAATAGAATCCTTAATTTCTTAATCAGAACTAATGATTAGATCATTAAAGTATGATAATGAAATTGAAGGATCTTCATAAATCTATACTTAGATTTTAGAAGTACTAAAATTGCAATAATAACTCTTGGAGAGTTAATGACTATTCTCAAGGAGACAATGTCAAAATTTGTAATAAGACAAGTAGCGCTAGTCCCACCTTACTTCGATATTCTTGAAACCCGAGGCTAGGCCAAAGGCTTCTGGAATGTGGAAAAGGGCAAAGGCAAAATCATTATAATCTTCTGGGAAGATAAATGATATATCCCAAGATGTCTGCCTAAAATGTGGCAAATGGGATCGCGGAAGCGTGACTGCCGTTTGAACAAACCAGACATGAAGGAAGTGAAGACGGGCTAGACACTGACTTCAAATATGATTGTCATAATTATGTTCATAACTAGTATTGAAATTAGATTTTAAATACTTAGTGTGATACATAAATATGTATTGATGTTCAGAATCTGCTATGAGCAGAATACTGACTTCATTAGAGATTTATCTGCGAATCGGAAACGGGACGAAAGTCGTTGTTTTGACCGTAGATAGCTGAATTTAGGGACTACCCTTCGGGTATGTACTTAAATTAGGAAACTGTTGTAATGTAACTAGTTTGACTAAAAACATTATCTCTATATCACTGTTTAATCCGTTGCGGATTTACCTTTATATTCTATAACACTAAAGTGTTTTATTATATAAAGATGATATTGAGATAAACACATTAGATGTGGATAACAGAATTTAAATTTTGAATATAAATAAATCTAAAACATATAATATGACAAACTAATAGCTCGAACTGATTTGATCAGAAGAAACTAATTTGTGGCATTGCTGTATGGGACACAATTAAACAAGATTCGTATATCCACACTTTCGAAGAGTTGGTACTAGGACAAATTTGATTCAATTCAAATAAAGTCTACGAATCTAGTTTATTGGGCAAAGTGCCTATAACACTATTTACTTGGTAAAAGTGAAAATGCCACCGATCTGTTAGCCCTATTTCATAGTGAAGCAAGTGGGCCCATGTCTAGCTAGGCTAGAGATGGATATGAATATTTCGTGACCTTTACGGATGTGGCATAGCGTTATGGTTATGTGTTTCTTTTGAAACACAAATCGGAAACTTTTAAAGTTTCGACACGAAATAGACAAACAAATCGGCTAAAGTATTAAATCGTCACGGTTAGACCATGATGAAAATACTTAAGCAATAAGTTTCTTAAATACTTGAAAGAGTATAGTATTCTTTCAATGAGGACTCCTCCTAGAACACGTCAATTGACGGTGTGTCCGAAGTGACTAACCGAATTATGTTAGTGTTGGAGATTCTACAGCCCCGATGATCGATTATCAAGCAAGAAATAAGTATGTGAATACATCACGGAGTTACGGAATACTCACATCGATTGGTGAGCGACGCGCGAGGCAACAAAAATTGATTTCTGCCTCCTCCATGCTCTCGGTAGTGAGCTACTGGACTGCACCATTTTCGGTCATGGATCTTCAAGAATCCAAGCTCCAAACTTCGTCAAATGATTCCAAGCTCATGGTGGACTTCCCTATCACCTTCGCATGTCTCTCGGAGTGCTAGCTCTCTTGATTTTTGCCACAAAAACCAAACACCTTTGCTTCTCATCTCACGTTTTTGCAAACCAGAAACCAGAAAAATTTTCAGGCCTTGGGCGTGTGAGAGAAAGAAGAAAGAGAAAAGATATAGTTGGAAATGTGTAAAAGGTTAATTGATTTCTCAAATCAATTCAACGTATACCAAATATTAAAATAATAATATATGTCTATCAAGCTTTCAAAACGCTTTCAACAACACTCCCATCAAGTCACATCACTCAATCAATCAATGTGACAAGTTGTCACATCACTCAAAGTGACTAATGATTTGACGCTTGATTGACTTGCATGCCGCATTCGAATTAGAAATGCGAATGCGCTCGCAAACAATCCCAGGCTCGGGTTCGCTAATTCCAAATTAACAAATTTTTCGTTGCGACGTAATTAAATGATTATTCCTAGCGAAATCACTATTCACATCGGTAACGAATTAATTCTAAATTAACTCGTACGCCCGAATTTAAATCTAATTTTAATTCCGCGTCGAAATCCAATTTCGTTTAATATATCGAATATATTAATTTATCGTTTAATTCCAAATTAATCGTTATCTCTCTTTAATTGATATTTTATCCCAAATAAAATATCTCCGCAATTAATCCCAGATTAATTTTCTCTCTCATCTAATTAATCCCAGATTAATAAAGTACGAGTCATACGTCATCGGTGAATCTTCAGTAAGCGACCCATGAGATCCCCGGATATGTTGGCAGTAAATTCGGTCGTCGGACTATCCGAACACGTAAGTACCTAGTACTACGCTTATACCGATTTACAGGACAAGGTTGGCTTCTAGCAAAGCACCATGCCTACCTAATTCTCCAGAAATATCCTTACAGGAATTTAAGGATCTATATCAGGCATAGTATATATAGTATTGCGTATTTCGATCGAGTATCGGATGATCACATGCAAAGCCTAGGGCTGGTACAGTGTCTGCCACGTACGAAGCATATATCAGATTATGAGCAACTTGTCTCTTTATTATCGGATAATCATGACCAAGTCATATTATCCCGACGATTGCAAACTTTTTAGAGAATCAGTTCTGTATCCCTATGCGATCATCATCTCCATATGACTGGAGTGACACTTCCGTCTTGACATCACACACAACACACTACGATTCTCAATATACCCAGCAGAGGCGTACACAGAACCTGTTAAAGCCCAGGATGACCAAAACCAAAGTATATTGATTGTCGCAAGCATTAGCGGTGCAAGTCTCAGGTTAAGACCAAATACACCTACCCTGATTTCAGACTTCCATAGACACATAGTCATACTACCAATGGAATTCAGAACGAAGCTGTTTCCCGTACCATCGGTAAGCACAACCTCCTATTACACTTGCATGAGTATCATAAGCCCAAATATATGAGAATTATGCCGTTATGCCCTCACAACGCGCACAAGTGTAATACTAGTCTTTTACGTATTTATCGATGTCCAATCTCGATAATACTCTGACTAGGGATATTTAATGATTTATCCTTCATGGATTGATACTGTCTTATATCATTCTGAATCCAGGAACAAATCATAAGAACCTCATATCATTTTTACATCTTGGTGATCTAATCCCAAATGATAAGAGTGCAATCTCCTTTGTCACATAGTTAATTTGTACAAACACCATGATCTATACAAATAGTGACGCTATTGGTCATAATTGTCCAACAATCTCCCACTTCGCCTATAGCCAACCACTCGAGTGTCTAACACCCGAACTATGTACGGTTGGCTCAAACTGCTGAGAAAAGGCTTTCGTCAGCGGATTTACATGATTATCATCTGATGCGATTTATTCGATCATCACATCGCCACGATGTATGATCCAAACGAATCAGATGAATATCGAAGTATGTATCTGGATCATTGATGAGACCATTAATTCTTTAGAATGAGATATAGCCTTGCTCAGCTGCTAATAGAACTATATCTAATCTAATAAGATTTATTATCGACCCAAATGGCTTCTATTGCTGCCTCAGCTGCAGCAATAACCCGCATTTGTTGTTTATTCGGTAACAGTATATTGCTTGGAAGATTTCCAGCTCACTGTTCCATTATTCAAACTGTATAGTACCGTTTGCGACTTATAGTCGTTTTATCGGTTGGGAAACTTGCTACAGTGATCCTAGTCACTTTAAGTTCTCCTTCTCAATAGGCTAAGACAGCATCATTAGTTCTCTAAGATACTGAAGGATGTTCTTAATATCAATCTAGTGACTATCACATGGATTGGCCTGGTTGTGATTGCATATGCTCAAAGCGTATGACACCAGGGCGCGTACATTTTTCAATGTACGATTTCTCGGAGAGTTTCATGAAAGCCAAGCTTTCACCGATTTTATTATGGGAATATCATTTTCAAGAAATGACATATTATCATTATTTTATAGGATATCCACTATAGTGCGCTCCCACTAACCTCCTTATATACACAAGAATCATTTCGTTTTGATTAAATCATACTCCATTATGATTACATCTAAACGATAATTCCAATAACTCAATGCTTGCTTCAATCCATACATGGATCGATTAACCTGCAAACCTTGTTTGTTATTTTTGGTACGACAAAATCGACAGGATGTTGTAAACATCCTCCAAAAGGTTTCCTTTTCAGGAAAGCGATTTTCCCGTGTAACTGTCATATTTCATAAATGAAACATGCAGCATTAGCAAGCATTATCCAAATGGATTTACCGTGGCAATAGGTAAAAGATGTCATTGTAATCAACACAATGTTGATAACAATACCTTTCCGCTAAAAGCCTAGCTTTATACGTTATTATGTTGCCTTCCATGTATGTCTTCCTTGAAGACTTATATAGTACCAATAGGCACAATGCCTTGAGGTACATCAACTAGTTTCCAAACTAAGTTGATATACATGGAATCCATTTCAGATTCATGACACTTTGTCATAATAGGGAGTCAATACCTTGTATCACTTCCTCATACGTAGTCACTTGGTATTCCTCAATAAGATAGACATCTTTATTAGGTGAGATCAGAAACACATACCCTAGGTTGTTTTCTGATTCTCTCCGACTTACGCGGTTCTTGTGTATTCAAATATTAATGGTATAGATTCATCATTGATGAACTATTTGTGTTCCATTAAGAATCGGTGCCTGGAATAGTATTACTCTGATTTTCATCGAGTTTTACTATCCACCCACTTACCACTGCATATAGGTATTCCTCTTAGGAAAACCGTATGGTGAGCAACAATTAAATTGTTCTCACGTGAGTTGTATTAGTATTATAATTTGGTATCCCTAGGATAACCTACAATTGGCATTTATCCAATTTCAGTTTTAGTTTGGTATCATCCAAACATATGCCTAGTGTAGGCACTGCATTTTTGCATATAAGTCCCGAGGATGAGTCTCGTATGGAGACACTACCTCTTTAGTTGTGAAAGTCGCGGGAAACGGACGTTGGAAGGGTAATGTTGGAAATTGGAATTTTGGCGGGATTTAATCCCGTTGCTTAGCTTCGGTTGCTCGTTGGATCTCTGTTTCAAAGCACACACCTAACCCAAGCACATTAAATCACATCCAAATTAAATTAAAACATTTAAAACACATCTCACAAATTAAATAATTAAAACATTTAAAATACACGTCACAAATTAAATTAAAACCAATTAAATTAAACTTAAATTAAATTAAATTAAAATCTAATTAAATTAAAATTCCTAATTTAATAAAACACATTCCTAATTTAATTAAATCATCTACCAATTTAATATCACATTTTAATTAAAAAATATCTCACAAATCCTATTCCTTCTCCAAAAAGGTAAACCCCCTCCATTTGCCTATAAAAATAACCTTTCTCCACACATTCAAACCCCGGCAGATTCACACAAAAAAACACATCAAAAAACCCTAAATACTCGAATCTCTCTCCTTCAACCAACCCATCTCCATATCTTCTCTCCTCTCTCTAATCTTCCCTCTCGGCAACAGCCAACACCAAATCAAACCCCTTCAATTAACGTGAACCAAAAAACGAAGAAAGAAACAAACAAAAAACCATAGCAAGCCTAGAACCAGCCACGTGAACAAAAAACTTCCCCTTAACCGAAAACAATACTAAACAAACAAAAAGAAACCCGCAAACTTTCCACCTTGCCCTCGCCCTTGCCACCTGTCTATTAGCCTCATAACAGCCCTTCACGTACCTGATCAGCCTGCCACACTTCACGCCACTCGTAGCCAGCCCTGCCTTCTCACGCACCTTCTCCAAATCAACACGCCTTGCCATACTCAATTAGCCTCAACACCACATAGCCACGTCGCCTCCCATTCAACAAACACCTAAAAGCCACTTACGCCCACGTTGACACCCCCCACGCACTCGACAGTAAACACGCCACAATCTGCCGCATAACCTCCCAAAAATCATGCCCTAAAACATAAAAAATATGCCGCATAACCTCCCAAAAATCACGCCTTAAACTACCTTCAACACACCTAAAAACTGCACAAAACAGTCCCCATAAACTGCATAAAACAGTAACGAAAACTGCCCCTGAAACCCTTCAAAAACTGCCCTCAAACCAGTCCAAATAGCCCTCAAAATAGTCCCCTAATTACCAAAAATAGTGACCCGAAAATACAACAAAAACAGCAGTGAAACAGAGTGAAAATAGCAGCCTCAAAACAGCGAAACAACAAGGAAAATCGTTGGATTATTGAACCAGAAAAGTTACGGAGTATCAACCCTTCCGACGGCCGTGTAACGCGTTTTCGAGGAACGACAAAAGAGGTTAGACCTGAGCACACCTTCTTTTTTTATTATCTTTCGTTTCTTTTATTTATTTTAAAATATTATCGCATGAGAGTCATTTGAGGCATGATGTGAACGTTGGATGAGCGGAATATGTGTTCCCTTTTGTGGTATATAGGATGGAAACTCGGACATAAATTCCGTAGCTAATTTCGAATGGACGGTATTGCGGTCTGCACTGAGGATACAACGCCACGTACCACTTAAGTGACACATATTTCGTCTCATCCAAATTTGTATTTGAGCATGTTATAATTCGTAGGTTGTTTATTTATTGTTTAAAGCATGATTTAGTTTAGTTTATTATTTAATTTTCAAAGCATGATTATGTTATTTAGGCATGTTGTTTCTTTATTCTTTATGCAAGATGTTTCATTTAGTTTATGTTTATGTTTAATTAGTTATTTGTTTACTTTGGTTTAATGGTTCAATATGCTCGTTGTGTTATATTGCGTGTTTGTCGTTTAAAGATTTACTTTCAAGCATGCAAACTTAGATTATGAGTTATTTAAATGAAAGCATATTAGATCTAAGTACCCTTGAGCATGATTATTGAGTAGACTTGGTTGATTTATTGCACAATTATATCGTCACAGGTGACATAAGTAAGGGACCATTCTGAACCCAACGGTTTGAGGTCTTCCCTTGCGAGGGGTGAGTACGGCCTTAAATCTTTGTCCCGGTTCATACCAGGTGGCGACTCCATTATTCTCCGGTTTAGTTCCCCGCGGACTACTCCATACTCCCACTAGGCCGCGAGTCTAAAACAGCATGCGTCGCCCAAGTTCTGTGTCATACACCTAGCATTCCCAAATTATCAGGAATGAGAAACTTAGTTTCTTTCCTGTTAATATTTAATATGAAATCTGTCAAACATATTTTTATGGAACCTTATTCAAAATAAGTTTTGCACTGTTTAAAGCTTATCCATTGAAGGAAATGGTAGCTCAGAGCGACTCATGATTAACCTTATCATGTCCAACAAAATTTGGTTAGTCGGTTCAGACACACCGTCAGAATGACGTGTTCCGAAGGAGTCATCTTTGAAAGAATAATATACTCTTTCAAGTATATTAGAAATTTATTGCTTAAGTATTTTCCATTACGGTCTTACCGTGACGGTATAATACTTTAGCCGATCTGTTTGTTTATTTCGTGTCGAAACTCTAAAAGTTTCCGATTTGTGTTCTAAAAGAAACACATAACCACAACGCGATGCCACATCCGTAAAGGTCACGAAATATTCATATCCACCTCTAGCCTAGCTAGACATGGGCCCACTTGCTTCACTATGAATTAGGGCTTAACAGATCGGTGGCATTTACACTTTTTCCAAGTAAAAGTGTTATAGGCACTTTACCTAATAAATTGGATTCGTAGACTTTATTTGAATGGAATCAAATCAGTCCTAGTACCCACTCTTCGAAAGTGTGGATATACGAGTCTTGTTTAATTGTGTCCCTGACAACAATGCCACAATTGAGTTTCTTCTGATCAAATCAGTATGAGCTATTTGTTTGTCATGTTTATGTTTGAGATTTATTTATATTCAAAATATAAATTATGTTATTCAAATCTAATGTGTTTATCTCAATATCATCTTTATATAATAAAACACTTTAGTGTTCTTGGATATAAAGGTTCACCCGCAGCAGGTTAAACACTGATATAGAGATAATGTTTCTAGTCAAACTAGTTACATTATAGCAGTTTCCAACTTTAGGTACACACCCGAAGGGTATTTCCTAAATTAGGTATCTACGGTTAAAACAACGAATTTCGTCCCATTTCCGATTCGCAGATAAATCTCAATCTGAAGTCAGTAGCCTGCTCATAGCAAATTATGAACATCATTATATATTTATGTACCACACTAAGTATTTAAAATCCAATTTTAATACTAGTTGTGAACATATTTATGACAAACATATTTGAAGTCAGAGCCTTGCCTGTCTTCAATTCCTTCATGTCTGCTTTGTCCAAACGGCAGTCACGCTTCCGCGATCCCGTTTGCCACAATTTAGGCAGACAATTTTGGGATTTTTCCTTTATCTTCCCAGAAGATTATAATGATTTTGCCTTTGCCCTTTTCAACACTCCAGAAGCTTTTGGCCAAGCCTTTGCTTTCTAGAATATCGAAGTAAGGTGGGCCTTGCGCTACTTGCCTTATTGTAAACTTTGACTTTGTCTCATTGAGAATAGTCATTAACTCTTCAAGAGTTTTTATTGCAATTTTAGTACTTCTAAAATCTAAGTATAGATTATGAAGATCCTTCAATTCCATTATCATACTTTAAGGATCAAACCCTTTGTTCTGACAAAGAAATTAATGAGTCTAATTAACAAGCTTAATGGATTAAGCACTAAAGTTATCATTAGATAAATCTTCCAAAGATTATGCTCTACTATTTGCTTAACTCAGGGCTTAGGCCTAATATGTTATTTTATCAAATAAAGTAACTTATTAGTTTCAAGGACCATCCTGAAATTTATTCCCAATTTGAAAATTAAACCATTTAAATACATTTTCCCTAGGATTATGTTTTAAATGTCAATCTTTCAATTATATCTTGATTCTAATAGTCCAACTATTTAATCAACGATTTCGGTACTATTAATTATAATGATTACTATAGTCCAACTATTTAATCAACTATAATTAATTAAATCAAATGTATTGATTATTATAATCCAATTATATCATCAAATATAAATGAATTGTTTGAATACAGTCCAACTGTTAATTAAAACAACAATTCAAATATTAGTCCAACTAACATTTAAATTTATTTGACGAATGATATTTATTTGAGCGCGTATGGCAAGTAATTAAACGAATATTGCAATTATATTGATTACTATAGTCCAACTATAAAATCAACTACAAATTGAAATTAATTAATTCAAATATATGATTACTATAATCCAATTATATAATCAACTATAATACAGTCCAACTGTTTATTAAAACAACAATTTTAAATATTAGTCCAACTAACATTTAATTTAATGACGAAATAATTTGAATGAGCGCGTATGGAAAGTAATTAAACGAATATTGCAAATTCAATTCTTGCCTCCCACTATTTTTCGGCGAGCCTCTAACCCTCTATCGAGTACTCGGGAAACTGTGTTTCCTAGTGGGCTAGGATCCCGTTAAATATCACACAATCTTGACTTTGGCCAACAAATTGTATGATAATTAACTAGGTAGATCTCTAAGATCGATTGGATCCAATCCAATTCCTAGATCCGGTAGAGGGACATCCAAGTCCGAAACATATATCTTATATAAGCCAATATATCCAATATATTACCTAACCTTTTTCCTCTGAATCAACTAAGCCTTGGCTTTTGCACAACAACTTAGTGATCCCAGTTAAGCGTGACCCATTGACCATGGAAAGCTTCGTAATCAATGTCGATGGACAAGAAATGGTCTTGACTTTGGCAACAAACCACAACTTGGACAAGACACCAATATGGAACAAAGACTTCGTGATTCAAACACATCCTTGACGGACAAAGGCCTTGACTTTGGCCAACAAGCCAATGCCAGTCTGGATCTTGACTAAGAATCACTCAATGGAAGGAAAAACGCTTAATATTTAGCGAGGGTTTTTTCGCGTGCAAATTGGCAACCAATTTATTATCTTTGTTAAGGTCTCATCATCATACACCCTTAACATGAATTCTAAACACATAATAAAGCACATATGAATAAAATAATAATGATATGCGGATGGATACTTTACACATTGATCCTAGATCAAATCTTTCTCTTTCTTCCTCTCTCCCGGTAGCACAAATATTTATTCTACCCGTTACACTACACTTCTAAAGAAACCTCATTTACATTGAGGGGAATAGGTTAGAAGAGAATACAAGAATAAGGAGGTAATATGGCTGGACACGCAGGTCCAATTAATAAATTCCAAATTATTACAACAATTTCTAAAATTGCCACACCCATCTAATATCCATCCGATATACATTATTCATGCATCACAACCATGTATTCACACAAGCATGTTATCAATCAATCTAATCAAATTAATTAATCTGATAATTAGTGATCATCCAATGTTCAAACAACGATTTGATTTTTCTCGAGTCAAACTCGTTTTGCGCGAATAAGTACTCAAAGTACGAATTTTGGAATTAAATTAAACTACAAAAATTAAATCCAATTCAATTTTTATTTAATACTAATTCGCCATTTAATTCCAATTAAATATTACACTTTATTAATAAACCTTTTACGACTTAAATTCAAATTTAATCGTTACGGGTCTCAAAGCCCGATTAACGTCCAATGGCATTTTAATTAATTTCTTAAGGCGTGGACTTTTGGTCAACTCGGGTCAAACCGAATAACCAAAGTCCAATCCGGGGGATTACCCCATAAGCCTAGAAATCAATTTAGGCCCAATTAAACTTTAAAGGTCCATTAGTCGCATTTGGGCTTTTGGAGGCGGTTTTGGGCCCAATTGGATCCAACCAATTTAGCCTAAACCCAATTAGTACAACCAAGCCCAATAACAACATTCAAGCCCCAATTTCAAAAATTAAGCCCATTTAATTAAATTACGAAATTCCAAATTCCCAATTTAATTACACAAAGTGTATAACACAATTAATTACCCAATTAATATTTCCAAAACACCAATTAGCCTAATTAATCATGCTAAATTACATCAATTAGTGTCCAACACATTTTGATCAAAAAATCAAACCCATTCATGCTTCACTAGTCTCGGCAATGGGGTGATTTTCATGTCCAATTTTAATCTAATCCAATTAAACATTAAATCAATATTCCCAATTGATTTCCAAACACACAATGATCAAAAAATCAAAAAATCCAAGACATTAAAATAGGGCATCATTCTCGGCCAAGCTAAGATTTTGTGCAAATTTGTTCCAAACAAAATTTCTTCAAATTCATCTAATCAATCCTCAATAAAACATGTTTTAAGCATACTCAAACATCAAATTCATTCAAATCATGCTCAAAAACATTTTAGCCAAATTTTAAGCCCTAATCCGTTTTCATGCTTTTCAATCGCTCTATTACCATTGTTGGAGATTCTACGGCCCCGGGGATCGATTATCAAGCAAGAAATAAATATGCGAATACATCACGGAGTTGCGGAATACTCACATCGATCGGTTGAGCGACGCGCGAGGCAACAAAAATTGATTTCTGCCTCCTTCATGCTCTCAGCAGTGAGCTTTACAGGACTACACCATTTTCAGCCATGATCTTCAAGAATCCAAGCTCCAAGCTTCGTAGAATGATTCCAAAACTCATGGGTGGACTTCCCTAGTGTTGGTTTCTATAATTAGTCCCAAAGAAAAGAAAGTATAAGCAAAAAAGTAAACATTTTATACATGCAAAGCTTGAAGCATGGCGGAATCATACTTACAAAGCTTGTGAGAAATTGATGAGAGAATCCTTGAGTTTCAAGGTGGAAAATTTCGGCCAAGAGCAAGAGGGAGAGAAGCTTCAAGTCTTCTAGTATTCCAAGCTCCAAGGTTGTTTCCCTATATCACCTCCTTTGATCCCCTCAATGTGCTAGCAAAAATGGAGAAATGAAAAACAATTTTTCTGCCCTGAAGAAGCTCACGGCGTGAGCAAGAAGAAGGGAGGGAGAGTGCCTTTCAATTTTCTTTTTCTCTTTTATTTGTTTCAAAAACCGTGAGAAAGAAAAAGAAAAAGCAATAATGAGATAACATTTCCAAAATGAATTTTTGATAAAAAACCCTTCAAAAACCGTGAAAGGTTTTCCCTCCAAAAAATCCATT
>SKCR01044570.1:0-161838 GCA_019454045.1 Zanthoxylum bungeanum | reverse complement strand
GAATGATATAATTAACTGCCTCAAGTTTCTAAATTCTAAGTAGTGAACTTATTCTATATTTTTAACATTGTTGTTCTTAATTCTTTTAGGACCTCAAGGACTTGTTGTCAAGGATGAAGAGAGAGTTCAAAGACTTGGAGTCTCAGCTGCAAAGTGATTTGAAAGACCTTGGTATGTTCTAAACTAAAAGGACCTTAGGTTTAAATCTAACACGTCTGTCTTGATCAATTAACCCATGTGGATATTTTAAAACTCTTTCCTATTTTTTATTATTATCACATTCTGATAATTCATATCAGCTATGTATATATACTTAATATAAAAGCTGGACTACTTTAACTTAGGTTTTTTTAGCTTTTATTCTTAATTAATATATTTGTACTGTGTAACCGAGACCAGCATTACTTCAGATTTTTTCATAATTCCCTGTTTATTTTATGACATTTCCTGTCTTCATATTAAGTTTTTTAGAACTCTTCCAATTTGCATGATTTCAGGTAGTCAGGTGCAGGAGATGTCTTCTGCTGCTCTTGGATATCACAGGGTGATGAATGAGAACAGGAAGCTATACAATATGGTTCAAGACTTGAAAGGTACCAAGAAGTATCCATATGTTAACATGACTTGATTTGTTTTAATGAAATATTGCTTTTATTTTGAAGCATTATGCCAAATTTATACTGGTTTTGATTTTTCTTCAGGTAATATACGAGTTTACTGCAGAGTAAGGCCTGCCTTCAGTGCTGAAACAAAAAATGTGATTGAATTTATCGGAGAGGATGGCTCACTAGTGATTTTGGACCCATTAAAGCCACAAAAAGAAGGAAGAAAAATTTTTCAGTTCAATCGCGTGTTCGGTCCAACTGCTACACAAGGTAAAATTTACTGTAAATATAATATTGCACAGCTCAGTGTGTGACTCTGATTGCTTTTGCATGTTACTCTTTGTCTTCAGATGACGTATATAAGGATACTCAACCATTAATAAGATCTGTGATGGATGGTTATAATGTATGCATTTTTGCATACGGCCAAACTGGATCTGGGAAAACACATACCATGGTAAGATATTGACTTCAGCTGATCAAAGTTTCTACATTTCATATACCCATTTGATTTGTTTTGGACGTCTAATGATTTGGTAATGTATTTTCCATCTGTACAACACAAAAGATTTTTCCAGCTGATATATAGCTTTTGTTACAGAGTGGTCCTTCAGGAGGATCGACTAAGCATATGGGGATTAATTATCTGGCTTTGGAAGATCTATTTCAAATATCTAGTAGAAGGAAGGACATAATAAATTATGACATTTATGTTCAAATGGTCGAGATATATAATGAACAAGTTCGAGACCTTCTCGTAGAAGAGTCATCAACCACCAAATATCCTTTATATTTTTTCTTCTACCTAATAGAAATAGTTTTATTTTGTTAAAGCTAAGCATAAATAAAACTTTAGCATGGAAGCTCTGTTTCTCTCTCCCTCTCTCTTCTTTTTTGAATATTCAAATGCAAACATTTTGTATCCTTAACTGGACACAAATTAGAGATACGAAGTTGTGCCAGTGAAAACGGGTTGAATCTTCCAGATGCTACCATGCATTCTGTGAAGTCTGCAGTTGATGTTATTAAGCTAATGAAACTTGGTGAGGTGAATCGTGTTGTCAGTTCTACAGCAATCAACAATAGTAGTAGTCGTTCCCACAGGTCAGTTTTGATAAACAAGTTATGCTATTTGTTTAGTCAATCTCATTATATTTCTATTGAAAAAGTCAACTTTCTTTAAACATTGATAAGTTTGTATTTGAAGATTTCTCCAACTATTGATGGGATTTTTTGACGTGTATCTGTAGTGTTTTGACGATACATGTCCGTGGTAAAGATATATCTGGAAACATTCTTCGTAGTTCCCTGCATTTAGTAGATCTTGCTGGCAGTGAAAGGGTGGACAAATCAGAAGTTACAGGTGATAGGCTAAAGGAGGCTCAGTATATCAACAAATCTCTTTCTTGTCTAGGAGATGTGATCACGGCCTTGGCTCTAAAGAACTCTCACGTTCCTTACCGTAACAGCAAGCTCACACTTCTCTTACAAGACTCCTTAGGTAATTGTAATTATAAGCTTGTAGATGCCACGTTTTGTATAAAACTCACAGTTATTGCGTGCAACCAAAATGGTAAAAAAGAATTGAATGCCAAGTCTGTTTAGTTTTATGTTAAACTGTTAGGCAGCTTAATGTGGCTGGTGATATTACATGCTTCAAGATCTTATTCTTGTGTGTAGACATTTCCTTGAATACTTTTGATATGAAGTGCATACTGACTGTCTCTTTCTGTAAAAAAATACTTTGATATTAAATGCTACCTTTCCTCTAATACATTCGATATGAGGTGGTGTATACTGAGTCCGTCTCTTTCTGGAAAAATTTATTTCAGGTGGACATGCTAAAACATTAATGTTTGCACATGTGAGTCCAGAAGGGGATTCTTTTTGGGAAACAGTTAGTACTTTGAAGTTTGCTCAAAGGGTTTCTACTGTTGAGCTTGGTGCTGCACGAGTAAACAAAGAGAGCAATGAGGTTATGCAACTCAAGGAACAGGTGATAATATTGGATTTAATTGACCACTTTTATTTTAAATTTATGTCTTATTAGCATTTACCTTATCAATCTGATGATTTAACAACTCCAATCTTCTCAATAGTGAACGTATAAAGTTGTAGTCTATAATTGTTTAGCCTGGTGCGGCATCTCAGAATTCACCAACACAAGTTTTGTTACTGTTCTTTTTCCTTTATGTAATTTCTGGAAATATTTTCTCACTAAATATCTAAAGTAGCAAATCCTTTTTTTCTGAAAAATTTGGTTTCAAGTAGAAATTGCATGGTTCATGAGTGAAATAGTTTGACGTATGCACACAAATTTATGTAATGATTCTTTTATTCTAAAACATTTCAGATTGAGAACCTTAAGCACGCATTGGCAAATAGGGAATCTCAGAGAACAATAGCAATGACTGAGCGAACTCCTCCACGTACCCGAAGACTGAGCATTGAGAGTTCTACAGCAGTGATGAATTGTCAAGACAAAAGGGGGACAAAAACCCCTTCAGTTCCAACTCATGCACAGAGATTAAATTTGGAAGGTCCAAGATACGGTTTGAAGGAAAACATTCAGGTAAAGGTATCTGATAATGTAAGCAAGCCCCTGCAACTTGGGTCTGCTTCGAGACAGAAATATGGTCAGTTTCGAGATATTGAAGCGGTTTCAAAGCCATACGAGAATTGCAGCAGCAATGATGGTTCCATCATCAATTCTAATCATCATAATAAGGCTCCAAAAAGTCCTACCAATTTTTCCTATCAAAAGCGAGCAGTAAAAGCTGATAATAGAACCATGATTTCATCTCTTCAGCTACCAAAGACACCTGAGCCACAAATATTTTCCAGAAATGAGGTTCAGATTGTGATGCAAAGCGAACTTACACTTTCCACAGAACCTCGGACCACAAATGGAAAAGGATCAATTAGGAAATCACTTCAAACCATCGGAAAACTGATCAGTGGCTCTGAAAAGAGGTATGTGAAACTTGTGTGTTGGATTACAATGTTAATTTTTTTTATGCCATCTTTCCAGCATATCTCATACATTTCAATCATTCCAAATGCATGTTGAACATTAAATTGACTACTATAGTATTGCCAAATGATGGCAATATTGGCCATTGTTGGAACAAAGTATGTAATCATCATGTGCTGTGTTGTACAGGTACCAACAGAACTCGACAGAAGCGAGATCACCCACCAAGGTTGCTGGAAAAGTCAATGATGGAAAATCTCCAGTTAGAACTAGTGCAAGATCACTGAGGAGGCAATCACTTACTGGAATTCAAACTTCCGGGTCAGACAGGTCTCGCAGATCTTCTCTAGGAGGGAAGCCAGCTGAATCAAGTAAGTAATGCCCTACATAAAACAGTTAACATATTTGTGTCTCATTTCATGCAGAAGTTCTTGATTTGAGTTTCTTCTTGGTGTTGTCTTTTGCAGATGCTAATTACAGTAGGAATGCCAAGACACCGCCTCCAATCCACCCGTCAACACAGACAACAAAGCGCTGGATGTAAATCATCTAACCTAGTGCTTAAAAGAACTTCAATAGTGCTTTCAACTCGAAGCATACTGAGTTGCTGATATTTGAGCTAGATACACGCCAAAATAACAAACCAGGAGATACATGCTGACAGATTGATCAACGACATCTTCATGTATATAGAAGTAGAATGTCAGATTGTAAATCGATTCATATCAAAATAATTCGCAATCTTGTGATAAAATGGTCACATTTGGCATTTCTGGTTGAGTTCAACTTTTGACATTAAGAGTTACTATCATCATATTCCTTGCGGTTAAATCTGGGATCTGGGATCTTCTCTGTACCTAGCAACATGCAAATGCAAGATTTCTTATTGAAACATTACTTTTTGTTTTGCCCAATTTGCTAATACCACAATGTCAGGGCCACAAAAACAGTAACTAGAAATTCACACCTATCAAATAAATTTTTTCTTTTATAATGCTCTCGCAATAAGTTTGGTGCGAAGAAAATTCTGATATACTCAGTTTTACCTATATTTTTTTACATATATATATATATATATATATATATATTTTCAGTGTTTGAACCCGTGACAAAACAAATGATTTTTCCTGTAAAAGTTTATCTTGGTACCATAATGTTTGATGAATTAAATGCTTTACTTTATATGTAGAAATAAATTCTTCCAATATCTAAGAGAATATGCAGTGATGTATTGTAAGATTTTTCAAAGGGCCATCACAGAGTGGATGATATATATATATATATATCTTCCCCATACTTTCCTGAATTATTGTACAATTCGTTACTGAACATCTTCACATGGAAAATGACAATCTTTTGCTATTATTATTTTAGGACCACTTGAGTTCATTATGGATTCTGAAACTTGCATCCAAGGTTACAAATTTTAAATGAATTGAGATTTTTCAAATGAAATTTCATTTTTCCCTCTTCAATATTCTCTAGCTGAAATTGACATTTCTTCCCAAGGGGAAAAAAAAGCTTCCAAAGTAATGAAATTTTAAATCAGAAGCAAATCGAGCAATTTGAGAGATTTGTAATTAATCAAAAGTAATTGGGGATTAATCAGGAAAGATAAGATTATTGAGAATAAAAAAAATACAAAATTCATCTATAAATATCCTCCAAAAATATTAAAAATCATTCATTTATGATAAAAAAAATGATAAATAATTTAATAATCTTTAGTCAAATTAATATAAATAGGGCCCATTTTCCAATTTTATTTTTAGAAAATTAGATATCAGAAATCAGTTGATTAATCGTTTAAAATCGCTTAAAAATCAACGTCGATTAAAGTGGATCCAATCGCTCAAATAGCGATTTACAATAAATTTCACATGGAAACAACAGATCCAAATCAATTAGCTTAAAGTCTAGTATGGAACATGCTAACTGCCAACCATGAAACTATATGGACCTTAAACAAGACATAATCAATATAGTTTCCAATTCAAAATGATCTCATTCATATCCATTTAGTTTGGCATCATTAGAAATCACAAGTCACTTACAATTAACATTCAAAAATAGAGGTAAAAGACAGTGTAAAAATCATCTAGTAATGTAGTAGTAGATTCTGTCAATCAAAGTCTTACAAGTAACAGATAACAGCTGCTTCAAACATCCTAACATACCTAATCCATTTTTACTATTATTATTGTTTATCTTTTTTTCTTTTTCTTTTTTACTTGTGAATGTACAAAGAAAAAACATGTTGATGGTGGTTTTTCACCCCGAAAATAGTTCAAATACGAGGAGGGTTAGAATGAGGTTTGTACTTGACGAAGAGAGGATGATAAAGGACCAAGGGATCATAGATGTTGAAGTCAGACAGAGGGTCTCGACCCCACTATAGAAGAAGTCCTCTCGAGGGCATAACCTACTGGTGATGAAATAATGGGATACCGACCCGACCTAAAGAAGAAGTGCTGGATTTGACAACATTGTAGTATTTGCAAAAGCCGATCCGAGGGGGTCCATGCTTACCAACCCGTCCTGGATTGAGAAGTCAAGAAGTTTGACCAAGCATCATTCACCTCGGTATGTCGACCCGAGGAACGGAGCTGGGATCACAGAGTTTGCTTGAAGTAATGTGACATATGCCATAGTTGAAAGGATAAGCTTCTAAAAGACTAATGATGACTGTTGATAAAGCAACGGTTCTCATTAGAAGTGGCCCTTGCCATCCACCATAGGGCGATGCAGTGGCAAGGAAGTGGCAGAGTAGAGCCGCCATAGGTCGGTGCAGTGACAATGAAAAATGGGTAATCTGATTGGTCGAATTGTGGGTAATTGAGGACACTTGTGATGACAATGATGGCAAAGTGGCATGAGTTGACATCATAGGCGGTGAAATAGTGAATTTGGAAGCTTATATAAAGGGGTTGAAGTTTCAGATTCAAGGGGAGGGCAAGGATTCGAGGGGTTGAAGTTTTAGATTCAATGAGAGTGCTAGGATTCAAGGGATAACAATTTTCGCATCTCACAACTTGTAAAAAAACTAAGAACTTCTAAACCAGTGACAAAGAGAGAAAGATGGTCGGTTACTGGACCAAGTGAGTGAATTGTACTAGGCTTGTGTAAGACTCGCGGTGTTGTACACTCTTTGTAAGCTCACTACACCACTTGAAGCTCGGGTCAGTCTTGACCTCGAGCAATAATAAATACCCATTTTTTACTCTCGTGGACGTAGGTTGGAGTCAGGAACTGAGGGACATATGTTAATGGTGGTTTTTCACCCCAAGGAAGTTCAAATACTGAGGAGATGGGTAAAATGAGGTTTTTACTTGGCCAAAAGATGATGATGCAGGTCCAAGGGCCTAAAAAGGCTAAAGTCAGACAGAGGGGCCCGACCCTACTGTACAGAGGAGTTCTCCCGAGGGCAGAACCTGCTGATGATGAAGCAAGTTGAGATACCAACCCGACCCAGAAAAGAAGTGTTAGATTTGGCAGCATTTGAGTGTTTGCGGAAGCCGACCCGATGGGGTCCATGCTTACCGACCCTGTTGGGGTTTTGGGCGAAGGACGCAGCGGAAGCGCGGTTCGGGCGAAATCGTAATTTTAAAATTTTTCAAATTACCGAATAAATTATTCAATATCAAATATGAATAATTTATTCATATATTCACCTAAACCTATTTATTCGATATCAATAACGACATAAATATATTTGAAATATCGCGAAACTTTTACGAAAAATATTTTTCCGTAAAATGACGCAAAAACGTTTTTCACCGAACCGACCACCCGACACTTATGGGTGTTGGACATTTATGACCCATAGCGTCACTATTTGTACAGATCATGGTGTTGTTGTACAAATTAACTATGTGAATGAGATTGCTCTCTTATTATGTGATTAGATCACCAAGATATATAAATGATAGGAGGTCCTTATGATTTGTTCCTGGATTGAGATGATATGAGACAGTATCAGTCCACGAAGGATAAATCATAAATATCCCTAGTCAGAGTATTATCGAGATTGGACATCGATAATGCGTTAAAAGAGTAGTATTACACTTGTGCGCGTTGTGAGGGCATAACGACATAGTTCTCATATATTTGGTATAGGATACTCATGCAAGTGTAATAGGAGGTTGTGTTTTACCGATGGTACGGGAAACAGCTTCGCTCTGGATAGACCCCCTCGGAATCCATTGGTAGTATGACTATGTGTCTATGGAAGTCCGAAATCAGGTAGGTGTATTTGGTCTTAACCTGAGATTTGCACCGCTAATACTTGCGACAATCAATTATACTTTGTTTTGGTCGTCTAGGGCTTTAACAGGTTTGTGTACGCCTCTGCTGGGTATATTGAGAATCGTAGTGTGTTGGGTGTGATGTCAAGACGAAAGTATCACTCCGGTCATAGTGGAGATGATGTCACGTAGGATACGGTACTAGTACTCTTATGTACTGCAGTCATCGGGATAAAATGACAAGGTCATGTTTATCCGATTTAGAGACTAGTTACCAGACATCCGACATGTGCTTCGTACGGGGCATACATAATTCCAGCCCCAGGCCTAGCACGTGACATCTGATACTGGATCGATATACGCAATACTACGTATAATACGCCTGATATAGATCGCTTATTCCTGTAAGCATATTTCTGGAGAATTGGGTAGACATGACGTTTTGCTAGAAGCCAACCTTGTCTTGTAAATCGGTTTTTTTCGTAGTACTTGGTACTTACGTGTTCGGATAGTCCGACGACCGTATTTACTGCCAACATATCCGATGATCTCATGGGTCGCTTCCCAAAGATTCACCGATGACGTATGACTCGCACTTAATTAATCTGGGATTAATTAGATGAGAGAGAAAATTAATCTGGGATTAATTGAGGAGATATTTTATCTGAGATAAAATATCATTTAAAGAGAGATAACGATTAATTTAGAATTAATCGATAAAATAATATATTTGATATATTATACGAAATTGGATTTCGACGCGGAATTGAAATTAGATTTTAATTCGGGCGAACGAATTAATTTAGAATTAATTCGTTAGCGACGTGAATATTGATTTTGCTAGGCATAATCATTTAATTACGTCGCAACGGAAAATTCGTTAATTTGGAATTAGCGAACCTGAGCCCGGGATTGTTTGCGAGCGCATTCGCATTTCAAATTCGAGTGCGGCACGCAAGTCAAATCAAGCGTCAAATCGCTAGTCGCATCTAGCGTCACATCATTCGTCAATCAAGTGATATATGTCTTTCATTTTGAGTGATTGACACCAGTCACTATTCATTGATTGATGTAAGTTGATGAGAGTTGTTGGCATAGTTGCCTTTGACTTTTAAGAAATTGAAAAATGGTATATGTTAATTGATTTTGGAAATTAATAAACCATTTTTACACATTTACCATTTCTCTCTCTTGTTTTTCACGGTTTGGAGCCAAGAAATTCCCTCTCTCTCTCACGCCATTTCTCTTCTGTTTCTGCTGCTAAAAATCGAGAATGTGAAGGAGAAATTGGATGATGATTTTGTGGTAAAATCATCAAGTGCTAGCACACAATAGGAGCCATACAATGGTGATAGGGAACTCACTTCATGAGCTTGTAATCTCCTTGATAAGCTTGGAGCTTGGAGCATCAATGGAGGATCACACATGGCCGAATCTTGGAGATCCATTACAGCCCACTGCCGAGCTTGGATGAGGCAGAAAACGACTTCTTTTGTTGTCCACCGCGTCGCTCAACCTATCGATGTGAGTATTCCGCAACTTCGTTGATTGTATTCACTTTGTTATTTTCATTGCTTGAAATGATCTTGGGATGCTTAGAGAATTTCAACAATGGTATCTATGAGCAAGGTTGAGCATGAAAATATTTTAGGGTTAAAATTGGGTAAAATGAATTTGAGCATGATTTAATGAAATTGGATGATTTAGTATGCTTAAATGTTGTTGAATTGAAGATTGATTCGATCAATTTCAAGAAATTTTGTTTGGAACAATTTTCCCCAATTTTGGAAGGCTTGGCCGAAAATACATGATGCCCTAATTGTCTTGGATTTTTTGATTTTGATTCATTGGATGAGTTGGAAATCATTTGGGAATATTGATTTAATGTTGAATTGAATTTAATTGGATTGAATTTGATTTGGACACAAAATCCCCTCCATTGCCGAGACTTATATAACATGTATATGGGTTGATTTTTGATAAAATGTGTTGGACATGTTTTGTTATTAAAGGCATGATTAATTAGGCTAATTGGGTTTTGGAAATGTTAATGGGTAATTAATTGTGTAATACACTTTAGTTAATTTAATTGAGAAATTGAATTTTTTGGAATTAAATTAATTGGGCCTATTTGAATTTGGGCTTGAAATGTTGTAAATGGGCTTATTGGGCTTGGTTGTACCAAGATGGGTTTAGGCTAAATGGTTGGATCCAATTGGGCCCAAAACCGCTTCCATAAAGTCCAAATGCGACTAATGGACCTTAATAAATTTAATTGGGCCTAATGGGCCTAAATTGATTTCTAGGCTTATGGGGTTATTCCTTGATTGGGCTTTGGTTATTGGGTTTGACCCGAGTTGACAAAAGTCCACGCCTTAAGAAATTAATTAAAAGCCCATTGGACTTTAATTAAATTAATATTGGATATTAATCGGGCTTTGAGACCCGTAACGATTAAATTTGGAATTTAAGTCGTAAAGTTTATTAATAAAGTGTAATATTAATTTGGAATTAAATAGTGAATTAATATTAAATACAAGTTGAATTGGATTTAATTTTGTAGTTTAATATAATTAGAAGAATTCGTACTTTGAGTACTTATTCGCTAAACGAGTTTGACTCGCGCAAAATCAAATCGTTGTTTGAACATTGGATGGTCACTAATTATCAGATTAATAATTTGATTAGATTGATGATAACATGGCTTGTGAATACATGGTTGCGATGCATGAATAATGTATATCGGATGGATATTAGATGGCGGGGGAAATTTTAGAAATTGTTGTAATAAATTTGGAATTTATTAATGGACCTGCGTGTCCAGCCTTATTACCTCCTTACTCTTTGTATTCTCTTCTTACCTATTCCCCTCAATGTAAATGAGGTTTCTTTAGAAGTGTAGTGTAACGGGTAGAAGTAAATACTGTGCTAGCGAGAGAGAGAGGAAAGAGAGAGATTTGATCTAGGATCAATGTGTAAATATCCATCCGCATATCATTATTATTTATTTATACGCGCTTTATTATGTGTTTAGAATGCATGTTTAAAGCGTGTATGATGATGAAACCTTAATAAAGATAATAAATTGGTTTCCAATTTGCACGCGAAAAACCCTCACAAAATATTAAGCGTTTTTCCTTCCATTGAGTGATTCTTACTCAAGATCTAAGACTGACATTGGTTTGTTGGCCAAAGTCAAGACCTTTGTCCATCGAGGATGTGTTTGAATCACGAGAGCTTTGTTCCATATCAGTGTCTTGTCCAAGTTGTGGTTGTTGGCCAAAGTCAAGACCACTTATTGTCCATCGACATTGATTACGAAGCTTTCCATGGTCAATGGGTTCCGCTTAACTGGGATCACTAAGTTTGTTGTGCCAAAGCCAATGCTTAGTTGATTCATAGGAAAGGTTAGGTAATATATTGGATATATTGGCATATAGAAGATATATGTTTCGGACTTGGATGTCCCTCTACTGGATCTAGGAATTGGATGGGATCCAATTGATCTTAGAGATCTACCTAGTTAATTATCATACAATTTGTTGGCCAAAGTCAAGATTGTGTGTTATTTAACAAGATTCTAGCCCACTAGGAAACACGGTTTCCTGAGTACTCGACAGAGGGTTAGAGGCTCGCCAAAAAATAGTGGGAGGCAAGAATTAAATTTACAATATTTGTTTAATTACTTGCCATACGCGATCAAAAAATATCATTCGTCAAATATATATTAAATGTTAGTTGGACTAATATTTAAACGTTGTTTTAATAAACAGTTGGACTGTATTCAAACAATTCAATAATAATTGATTAAATAGTTGGACTATAGTAATCATTATAATAAATAGTACCGAAATCATTGATTAAATAGTTGGACTCTTAGAATCAAGATAAAATTGAAAGATTGACATTTAAAACATAATCCTAGGGAAAATGTATTTAAATGGTTTAATTTTTCAAATTGGGAATAAAATTTCAGGATAGTCCTGGAAATCTAATAAGTTACTTTATTTGATAAAATAACATATTAGGCCTAAGCCCGGAATTAAGCAAATAATAGAGCATGATCTTTGGAAGATTCATGTAATGATAACTTAAATGCTTAATCCATTAAGCTTGTCGCAGTAAACTCCTTAATTTCTTAATCAGAACTAAGGATTAGATCCTTAAAGTATGATAATGAAATTGAAGGATCTTCATAGATCTATCCTTAGATTTTAGAAGTAAATATTGCAATAATAAACTCTTGGAGAGTTAATGGCTATTCTCAAGGAGACAAAGCCAAACTTTGCAATAAGGCAAGAAGCGCAAGGCGCACCTTACTTCGATATTCTAGAAACCCGAGGCTTGGCCAAAGGCTTCTGGAATGTTGAAAAGGGCAAAGGAAAAATCATTATAATCTTCTAGGAAGATAAATGACATATCCCAAAATGTCTGCCTAAATTGTGGCAAACGGGATCGCGGAAGCGTGACTGTCGTTTGGACATAACAGACATGAAGGAATTGAAGATGAGCTAGGCTCTAACTTCAAATATGTTTGTCATAAATATGTTCACTACTAGTATTAAAAATTGGATTTTAAATACTTAGTGTGATACATAAATATGTACTGATGTTCAGAATCTGTTATGAGCAGGATACTGACTTCAGTGGAGATTTATCTGCGAATTGGAAACGGGACGAAAATCACTGTTTCAACCGTAGATACCTATTTTAGGAACTACCCTCGGGTTTGTACCTAATTTTGGAAACTGTTATAATGTAACTAGTTTGACTAGAAATATTATCTCTATATCAGTGTTTAATCCGTTGCAGATTTACCTTTATATTCTAGAACACTAAAGTGTTTTATTATATAAAGATGATATTGAGATAAACACATTAGATGTGAATAATAGCATTTATATTTTGAATGTAAATAAATCTCAAACATATCACATGACAAACAAATAGCTCAAACTGATTTGATCAGAAGAGACTTTATTGTGGCATTGTTGTCTGGGACACAATTAAACAAGACTCGTATATCCACACTTTTGAAGAGTGGGTACTAGGACATATTTGATCCTATTCAAATAAGTCTACGAATCTAGTTTATTGGGCAAAGTGCCTAAAACACTATTTACTTGGTAAAAGTGAAAATGCCACCGATCTGTTAACCCTAGTTCATAGTGAAGCAAGTGGGCCCATGTCTAGCTAGGCTAGAGATGGATATGAATATTTCGTGACCTTTACGGATGTGGCATCGCGTTATGGTTATGTGTTTCTTCTGAAATACAAATCAGGAACTTTTAAAGTTTCGACACGAAATAGACAAATAGATCGGCTAAAGTATTAAACCGTCACGGTAAGACCGTAATGGAAAATACTTAAGCAATAAGTTTCTAATATACTTGAAAGAGTATAGTATTCTTTCAAATGAGGACTCCTCCTGGAACACGTCAATTTGACGGTGTGTCCGAACAGAGTAACCGAATTTTGTTGGACATGATAAGGTTAATCATGAGTCGCTCTGAGCTACCATTTCCTTCAACAGATAAGTATAAACAGTGCAGAACTTATTTAGAATAAGGTTCCATAAAATCTGTTTGACAGATCTCATATTAGATATAAACAGGAAAGAAACTAGGTTTCTCATTCCTGACTAGGCATATGTTTGGATGATACCAAACTAAAAACCAAATTGGATAAGTGCCAAGTTGTTGGTTATCCTAGGGATACCAAAGTATAGTACTTATACAACTCACTAGAGAACAATGTAATTGTTGCTCGCCATGCGGTTTTCCAAAGAGGAATACCGATATGCAGTGGTAAGTGGGAGGAAAGTAAAACTCGATGAAAATCGGAGTAATACTATTCCAGGCACCGAATCTTAATGGAACACAAATAGTTCATCAAAGATGAAACTATACCAGTAATATTCGAATACACAAGAACCGCGTATGTCGGAGAGAGTCAGAAAACAACCTAGGGTATGGGTTCTGATCTCACCTCATAAAGATGTCAATCTTATTGAGGTATACCAACTGACTACGTATGAGGAAGTGATACAAAGTATCGACTCCTATTATGGCAAAGTGCCATGAATCCGAAATGGATTCCATGTATATCAACTATGTTTGTATACTAGTTGATGTACCGCAAGGCATTGGCCTATTGGTACTTTATAAGTCTTCAAGGAAGACATACATGGAAGGCAACATACCAACGTACTAAGCTAGGCTTGTAGCGAAAAGGTATCGTTATCAACATTGTGTCGATTACGATGAAACCTTTTACCTGTTGCCACGGTAAATCCATTTGGATAATGCTTGCTGACGCTGCATGTTTCATTTATGAAATATGACAGCTGAACGAGAAAATTGCTTTCCTGAAAAGGAAACCTATTGGAGGATGTTTACAACATCCTGTCGGTTTTGTCGTAACATAACTAGCAAACAAGGTCTGCAGGTTATTCGATCCATGTTTGGATTAAAGCAAACATAAGTTCTTTGAATTATCGGTTTGATGTAATCATAATAGTTTATGATTTAATTCAAAACGAAATGATTCTTGTGTATATAAGGAGGTTAGTGGGAACGCACTGACAATAAATGTCCTATAAAATAATGATAATATGTCATTTTTTGGAAATGATATTCCCATAATAATCGGTGAAAGCTAGGCTTTCGAGAAAACTCTCCGAGAAATCGTACATTGAAAAATGTACGCGACCTGGTGTCTCATACGCTTTGAGCATATGGATTCACAAACAGGCCAATCCAAGTGATAGTCACTGGATTGATTTTAAGAACATCCTTTAGTATCTTAAAGAACTAAAGATGCTGTCTTATACTATGAAGAATGATAACTTGAAGTGACTGGGATCACTGCTGCAAGTTTCCTAAACCGTATAAAATGACTATAAGTCGCAAACGGTACTATACAGTTTGAATAACGGAATAGTGAGCTGGAAATCTTCCAAGCAAGATACTGCTACCGAATAAACAACAAATGCAGTTATTGCTGCAGCTGAGGGCAGCAATAGAAGCCATTTGGGTCGATACTATATCTAATTAGATTAGATATAGTTATGTTAGCAACTGAGCTAGGCTACAGCGCAAGCTAAAGAATTAATGGTCTCATCAACGATCCAGATACATACTTCGGATATTCATCTGATTCGTTCGGATCATACTCGTGGCGATGTGATGATCGAATAAATCGCATCAGATGATAATCATGCAAATCCGCTGACGAAAACCTTTTCTCAGCAGTTTGAGCCAACCGTAAATAGTTCGGGTGTAAGACACTCGAGCGACTGGCTATAGGCCAAGTGGGAGATTGTTGGACAGTTATGACCCATATCGTCACTATTTGTATAGATCATGATTTTGTTGTACAAATTAACTATGTGACAAAGGAGATTGCTCTCTTATCATTTGTGATTAGATCACCAAGATATATAAATTATATGAGGTCCTTATGATTTGTTCCTGGATTGAGAATGATATGAGACAGTATCAGTCCACGAAGGATAAATCATTAAATATCCCTAGTCAGAGTATTATCGAGATTGGACATCAATAATGCGTAAAAGACTAGTATTACACTTGTGCGCGTTGTGAGGGCATAACGACATAGTTCTCATATATTTGGGTATAGGATACTCATGCAAGTGTAATAGGAGGCTATGTTTTACCGATGGTACGGGAAACAGCTTCGCTCTGGATAGACCCCATCGGAATTCCATTGGTAGTATGACTATGTGTCTATGGAAGTCCGAAATCAGGGTAGGTGTATTTGGTCTTAACTGAGACTTGCACCGCTCTAATACTTGCGACAATCAATATACTTTGGTTTTGGTCGTTGTAGGCACTGTATTTTTACACATAAGTCCCTATGATGAGTCTCATTTTGGAGACACTACCTTTTAAGTCACGGAGGTCACGGGAAACGGACATCGGAAGGGGAAATTCAGAATAAACAAGGTTCACTGTTTTCGTTCGTGCTGTGTTCGTGTTTACGTTCGAACGTCAAACGGATTGCGGGCGTTCGTGCCGCGTTCGAGGAAGCGTTCGAACGGTGTCGGTAATTCTGGTTTTGCTGCTAGCCTCACATCCAGCCCAATTAGCCCCCCAAAGCCCATAAAACACATCCCAATTTAAATAAATAAATATTAATTAAAACATTAACTAAATAATATAATAATTAAATTAATTAAATGATTAAATAAAACATATACCAAACATAAAATAAACAATTACCAACTTAAACTAAAATCATGCCTAAATTAAACAAATCACATACTAAATCAAAATATAATCATACCTAATTAAAATCAATCAACCAATTATATTCCCAATCTAATAAGATTATTCCCAAACTTAAAATATTGTATTCCTAATCCAAGCCAATCAAATATTCAACCTTCCCTATCTAGCCAAGATTTGTCCCCCCTCAATCTTTGACTTCCCTTAACCAAACCAAATCAAATCCCTTTCCTTGTCAAGCCAACCCTTGCCTATAAAAAGAACCCTTCACCAACCTTCAACCCTAGTCCTTAGCCCTATTAGCTAGTCCCTAGCTCATACACAACACACATAAAAATTACAGGAAGAACACACCCAAGAAAAAAAGAAGCAAAAGCAAAAGATAAAGAGGAGACGGCAGCGAAACCACAAGGAAACAGTAGCAAAACGGACTCAAAACAGTAAAGACAACGAACGAGAACAGTGAACCAGTGAACCGGGAGAGTTGCGGAGCATCCACCCTTCCGACGATCGTGTACCGTACATCCGAGAGATGATTTAAAAGGTTAGACCTGAGGGTACATTTTCATTAGCTTATATTCGTTTTTTTATTATTATTATTGAATTCTATTCGCATGAGAGTCGTTATGGATGCATGTTGTGGCTTGAATGAAATGGAAGAGTGTCGTCTCTTGTGGTATATAGGATGGAAACCCAGACGTAAATTTCGTAGCCGAATCCGAATGGACGGTAGTGCGGTCTGTACATGGGACACAACTCCACGTACCACCTGAGTAAACGGCACCTTCTCTTGTGTGGAGTTGCTTTGGTTTATTTATTTCTTGTCATTTAAATCCTGTATGTTGCTTATTCCCGTATGATATGATCGAGTGCATGGGCTTAGCAAGTGCGATGAAAGGTTCCCTAATTGGAGGGGTTAAAATCCTTCACCACGACGCTTTGCCGCACCGATCGATGTGTGTTCGGTTGAATGCGAGATACGTTCAATCGAGCATACCTAGTTTGATATGATTGTCTTTATTTTCGTATGCATGATTCAACCGAGCGCATGGGTTTAGTAAGTGTGATGTGAGATCCCCTATGGGGAGGGGCTAAAGCCATTTACCACGATGCTTTGCCGCGCCGGTTGATGTGTGTTCGGTTGGATGCAAGACACGTTCAATCGGACATACTTAGAATAGTATGATTGTCTTTATGTTTGTATGCATGATGTGATGTGACGCGCATGGGCTTAGTATGTTGGTCTAAAGGTCCTCTCTTTGAGAGATCAAGAGCCCTCAAAAGGCCACCTTTACGGCAGTACTTCGCCGCGCCCCTTTATCTTGCTGTTATATGTATTGCGTCCCATTTCATGCATCAGGTCTGTTCCCGTTCGAACGCGTTTACGAACGCAACTCGAACGCGCACGCATTTTTGCCTTATCATGCATCAGGTCTCATTTCGTTCGAACGCGTTCACGAACGCCATACGAACGCGAGCATTGTTCTCATTTCCGTTCGAACGCGTTAACAAACGCCATACGAACGCGAGCATTCTGTTTCATTTCCGTTCGAACGCGTTTACGAACGCTACTCGAACGTGAGCATTCTGTCCCATTTCCGTTCGAACGCGTTTACGAGCGCTACACGAACGCGAACACACTGAACTGAGTCTGTCTCATCATATTCATGCATAATTGCCTCTTGGTTGATCTTTCTTGTGTTATATAGCCAACCATATTATTTGTATCCCTGCATTTATCCATTCTATGTGTTCTGGGATTGTATTCAAGCATGATTAGGCTGTTAGCATGTTATTTGGTTAATAGGTTCATGAGATAGTACTCAAGCATGTTTATTCCATTGGTTGCGTCGTTTGCCTTGGTCTTGATTTAACGCATTACGATTCATATGTCTATGCCATGATGACTTTGGAGTATTATTTCTTGTGATATATCGGATGGAAACCCAGACATAAATTCCGTAGCCGATTCCGAATGGACGGTAATGCGGTCTGTACTTGGGATAAAACTCCACGTATCACTTGGAAGAGTGCTCACATGTATGCTTGTGCGGATATTATGTATGCTTGTGTTTTCATGAATATGATATGCTGAATGAAGTTGTATGTTCATTGTTACTTTGAGGTATTTTGTTAGACATGTGTTATTAGATATGAGATATATGCGAAATGTATGTATTAGTGTTATTTTGTACCCATGAATATAGAAGCATGATATTCTTAGGAATAAGTGTTACTTAAGCCTGATTAAATTATTATGTAAATCCTTTCATTACAAATGGCATAAGTAAGGGACCATTCCGAACCCAACGGTTTGAGGTCTTCCCTTGCGAGGGGTGAGTGCGGCCTTAAATCTCATTTTCCCGGTTCACACCGGGTGGCGACTCCATTACTCTCCGGTTTAGTCCCTCGTGGCTACTCCGTACTCCCAACTAGGCCGCGAGCCTAGGAACAGCATGCGTCGCCCCAGATTTTCTGTGTTCCCACAGTCTGGCGACTTCACTGGGGATAGAGAATCGGCCCCGAAATATTGTCTTGTGATGTTTGGATTTATGTTTTAATTGACCGTGTCTATAGTGGATAAAGTGAGGGTTTAATCAAAGGCATTTTAAGGCTAGGTAATGGTTTGATGTCTTCCTTCATTCACTACCTTTCTAGAAGGAAAAGCTGTGAGGGCACCTAGATAGCCATCTACTTGTAGCCTATTGTGATGGACTAATTTGGAGGACTCGTTGTTTATTCCTGACAACAAGCGATAAGAGCCTAAGAGGCTTGGGTATTTAAGTGAGCCTCGCTCCACCTTCCCTCTGGGGGATCTACAACGGGAAATCCATTTGACAGTCCGTCACACACCATAGCTCATTGGCACGTACCTTAGTGTATAAAAAGGGTGCGCTCACTTGGTTGCTCGAACCCTTGAGTGGGGAGACCTAGTTGTGGGCCATCCTTCGCCGGTGAGAGCCTTTGTCTATACTCTTACTAACCCACCCATAGACCGGGTTGGCTAAAGTAACAATTATTTCCTTGAGTATGTGCTTGTGGACCATCCTCATTTGGATGCAGTTGGACTATTGTCAGAAATGCGGGCTTGTTGGGCCATTTAAACTGGGGCAAGTTCGTACCTTATGACTATTAGGCCCAAAGCTTCTGAAATGTTGATGGGCCATACTGTAGAAAAATTATTACGTTTGCATTATCTTTCTTCTATGCTTGTGTTTGGGAACATCGTCGTTTGGATCCGTTGGACCATTTGCCATGGGATATGGGCTTGTTGGGCCATTTAAACTGGGACAAGAACGTATCTCATGACTATTGGGCCAAAGGCGTCTAAGTGTTGATGGGCCACTTTGTACTTGTGTTCGGAACATTACCATTTGGCTTTAGTTGGGCTCCTTGTCATAGATGTGAACTCGTTGGGCCATTTAAACTGGGATGGGTTCACTCCTGTGACAATTAGCCCGAAAAATTCTAAAATGGTAACGGGCCGATTTGTGTGAAAATTTTAATTGATTTAGTATATTATATATGTTACATGCATCTCATGCACCCCATGCATACATACATCATGCTAACCCTTGTGTTCTAAAAGCCATCATAGACTCCCGTTGGGTTAGGGAAAAGGGAAGACTCACCAAAATACCGAGAACAGACATGAGTGAATAAGATACTGAGGTATCCCGGATAGATCAGTTGGAAAATGGTTTCACCAAGATTACTGAACAGTTGCAAGCCTTGACTACTGCCATGACAAATATGGCTGTACCCCGTGCCGGGGGAGATTCTGAGAATGTAAGGCGTGAGGAGCCTCCGAATGGGTTAGGGGATGATGTCCCCACTTTTGATGATGACATGGCAGAATATGCAACAGGCAAAGTGATTGGGTCTCAGGCAGAATTTCAGAAGCTTCGGATCAGGTTGAAACAGTTACCCGCAAAATGAGGGTAAGAACGAGGATTTGCTAGATTATGAGGCAATGACCTTCGGAGAACAGCTGCCAACTCAGTTCAAAATGCCCGACATGGCCAAGTTTAATGGGAACGGAGACCCGAGGGTCCATCTGCAGCAATATGTCTCAGTCATGAGTTCAATGGGCCTATCACAGCGCCAAGTCCAAAAGATGTTTGGGATGTCACTCGAGGGGGCACCTGTGGTTTGGTATCATAGCCTTGAGAAGAAGGTTAAGGAAGATTGGAAGGAACTAGCTGATGCCTTTCTGAAGCAGTATGTTACAGACTTAGAGATTGACTTGTCACTCCGTGATTTGGAGAACACTAAGCAGAAGCCGGAAGAAAGCTTCAAGGAGTATGTAGACCGCTGGAGAGATGCCAGCTTCTGAAAATGCAGACTCGGCCCTCTGAGAAGGACCAGATTAAAATGATCATCAAGGGCACTAAGCCCTCGATCTATGGCAAGTTGAGGAGGATGACTTCAATGATTGCGGATTTCCGACAGTTGAGGGAAACTGTCATGGATATTGAGGAAGAAGAGGCTGAAAACAGAAAGTTTTATGGCCAGAATAGAAGAACTTTTGGGGGGCCTGCTGCTGAGACGAAGCCCGCTACTGCCGAGGTCGCTACCGTCAAGAACCGGCATTTCTCTAACCTAGGGAGGCCGTTATCTAAGGTACTTGAGAAGTTGAAGGGACAAGGACTCCTAAAACCCTTAGAGCCTAAACCACTTCCAGATCCTATACCACCCAACCTTAACCTAAGCTTGTATTGTCACTTCCATCAGAGGAGAGGCCACGAAACTGACAGCGGCACCCGCCTTAGGCATGAAATCCAAAACCTCATTGATGCTCACAAAATACCTGACCCAGAAAGAGAACAACCCAACGCATACAGAAATCCCCTACCCAACTACATGATCAACTCTGGCCTACCCGAAACCCTTGTCCTCCAAACTCTCAACCACTCAGCTTCATTCATAGGAATAAGGGATGACAACGGTGGAGAACCATAGGCCAAGAAAGAAAGCAATGTTGCGAATGATGAAATCATCCCTCCTAGTTTATTTGATCATGCATTTTTAATATAGACATTGACTTGGTCTACATGTTCGAATCATTTTTCTTTAAATGATAATAAAGACATTATTTTGCTGAATCTCTCCTACAATATGAGTATGTTTGAGAAAAACATTCAACCTTGGCACTATGAAATTCAGTGATGTTTAGAACACGGGGAATCTTCAGGAACAACAACAGTACAGTCAGTTTCAGAAATGAATCAGTATCAGTTTGGGGATGAGTCCCAGGGCCGAGGCCCGCATCAGTATCAGCTTGGGGCGAGGCCCACATCAGTTCAGTATCAGTTCTGCCGGGAATGGCATTCTGGGGGCGAGGCCCATATCAGCATCAGTCTTGGGGCGAGGCCCATATCAGTATCAGTCTTGGGGCGAGGCCCATATCAGTATCAGTCTTGGGGCGAGGCCCATATCAGTATCAGTTTGGGGCGAGGCCCACATCATTATCAGTAACGGTCAGGAAATGGACCATTATCACATCTCGCCGAAAATGGCACTCCGAAAATGGAGCATGGTTCGAAATGGACCATCATCTCATCACTTGCCGAAAAGGGCACTCCGAAAATGGAGCATGGTTCGAAAATGGACTACTTTCACATCTTGCCGAAGCTGCACTTCGAAAATGGAGCATGGTTCGAAATGGACCATCATCTCATCACTTGCCGAAAAGGGCACTCCGAAAATGGAGCATGGTTCGAAAATGGACTACTTTCACATCTCGCCGAAGCGGCACTCCGAAAATGGAGCGAAGTTCGGAAATGGACCAGGGAAGGCCTAACCCATCGGAATATAATACATATACATGCATACATGCATACATATCACATACATGCAATGTTTGTTTCGTGTTCGCAGGTTATAGCAGCAAAGACCATTTCATCAAGTAACGGTTCAAAAATGAGCCACAATCTCTCACAGCATAGTTCAGGAAATGGACCGCACTCACAACAGACGCCGGAAATGGCACTCCAAAATGGAGCACTCACAACAGACGCCGGAAATGGCACTCCAAAATGGAGGCACTCACAACAGACGCCGTAAATGGCGTTCCAAAATGGAACACACACAGCAGATGCCGAAAATGGCGTTCCAAAATGGAACACACACACAGCGATGCTGGAAAATGGCGTTCCAAAATGGAACACACACAACAAATGCCGGAAATGGCGCTCCAAAATGGAGCACATACACGAAAGATGCCGAAAATGGCGCTCTAAAAATAGAGCACGGTTCGAGAATGAACCAGGGGTCGCAGCACCTCACCACCAAATCAACTCAACTCGACACATGGTAAGTCAAGTGGCAGCTGGCGAGCCAGGTAAGTAGAAATGCATTGCATAACTTTGATAGGATTGTCACTATTGCACATTACACAAGTCCCATCAAAGTGGGGGCGACTGTAGGCCCTGCATTTTTACACATAAGTCCCTGTGATGAGTCTCATTTTGGAGACACTACCTTTTAAGTCACGGAGGTCACGGGAAACGGACATCGGAAGGGGAAATTCAGAATAAACAAGGTTCACTGTTTTCGTTCGTGCTGCGTTCGTGTTTACGTTCGAAAGTCAAACGGATTGCGGGCGTTCGTGCCGCGTTCGAGGAAGCGTTCGAACGGTGTCGGTAATTCTGGTTTTGCTGCTAGCCTCACATCCAGCCCAATTAGCCCCCCAAAGCCCATAAAACACATCCCAATTTAAATAAATAAATATTAATTAAAACATTAACTAAATAATATAATAATTAAATTAATTAAATGATTAAAATAAAACACATATACCAAACATAAAATAAAACATTACCAACTTTAAACTAAAATCATGCCTAAATTAAACAAATCACATACTAAATCAAAATATATCATACCTAATTAAAATCAATCAACCAATTATATTCCCAATCTAATAAGATTATTCCCAAACTTAAAATATTGTATTCCTAATCCAAGCCAATCAAATATTCAACCTTCCCTATCTAGCCAAGATTTGTCCCCCCCCTCAATCTTTGACTTCCCTTAACCAAACCAAATCAAATCCCTTTCCTTGTCAAGCCCAACCCTTTGCCTATAAAAAGAACCCTTCACCAACCTTCTCAACCCTAGTCCTTAGTCCCTAGTAGCTAGTCCCTAGCTGATACACAACACACATAAAAATTACAGGAAGAACACACCCAAGAAAAAAAGAAGCAAAAGATAAAGAGGAGACGGCAGCGAAACCACAAGGAAACAGTAGCAAAACGGACTCAAAACAGTAAAGACAACGAACGAGAACAGTGAACCAGTGAACCGGGAGAGTTGCGGAGCATCCACCCTTCCGACGATCGTGTACCGTACATCCGAGAGGTGATTTAAAAGGTTAGACCTGAGGGTACATTTTCATTAGCTTATATTCGTTTTTTTTATTATTTATTGAATTCTATTCGCATGAGAGTCGTTTATGGATGCATGTTGTGGCTTGAATGAAATGGAAGAGTGTCGTCTCTTGTGGTATATAGGATGGAAACCCAGACGTAAATTCCGTAGCCGAATCCGAATGGACGGTAGTGCGGTCTGTACATGGGACACAACTCCACGTACCACCTGAGTAAACGGCACCTTCTCTTGTGTGGAGTTGCTTTGGTTTATTTATTTCTTGTCATTTAAATCCTGTATGTTGCTTATTCCCGTATGATATGATTGAGTGCATGGGCTTAGCAAGTGCGATGAAAGGTTCCCTAATTGGAGGGGTTAAAATCCTTCACCACGACGCTTTGCCGCACTGATCGATGTGTGTTCGGTTGAATGCGAGATACGTTCAATCGAGCATACCTAGTTTGATATGATTGTCTTTATTTTCGTATGCATTATTCAACCGAGCGCATGGGTTTAGTAAGTGTGATGTGAGATCCCCTATGGGGAGGGGCTAAAGCCCTTTACCACGATGCTTTGCCGCGCCGGTTGATGTGTGTTCGGTTGGATGCAAGACACGTTCAATCGGACATACTTAGAATAGTATGATTGTCTTTATGTTTGTATGCATGATGTGATGTGACGCGCATGGGCTTAGTATGTTGGTCTAAAGGTCATCTCTTTGAGAGATCAAGAGCCCTCAAAAGGCCACCTTTACGGCAGTACTTCGCCGCGCCCCTTTATCTTGCTGTATATGTATTGCGTCCCATTTCATGCATCAGGTCTGTTCCCGTTCGAACGCGTTTACGAACGCAACTCGAACGCGAACGCATTTTTGCCTTATCATGCATCAGGTCTCATTTCCGTTCGAACGCGTTCACGAACGCCATACGAACGCGAGCATTCTGTCTCATTTCCATTCGAACGCATTAACAAACGCCATACGAATGCGAGCATTCTGTTTCATTTCCGTTCGAACGCGTTTACGAACGCTACTCGAACGTGAGCATTCTGTCCCATTTCCGTTCGAACGCGTTTACGAACGCTACACGAACGCGAACACACTGAACTGAGTCTGTCTCATCATATTCATGCATAATTGCCTCTTGGTTGATCTTTCTTGTGTTATATAGCCAACCATATTATTTGTATCCCTGCATTTATCCATTCTATGTGTTATTGGGATTGTATTCAAGCATGATTAGGCTGTTAACATGTTATTTGGTTAATAGGTTCATGAGATAGTACTCAAACATGTTTATTCCATTGGTTGCGTCGTTTGCCTTTGTCTTGATTTAACGCATTACGATTCATATGTCTATGCCATGATGACTTTGGAGTATTATTTCTTGTGATATATCGGATGGAAACCCAGACATAAATTCCGTAGCCGATTCCGAATGGACGGTAATGCGGTCTGTACTTAGGATACAACTCCACGTATCACTTGGAAGAGTGCTCACATGTATGCTTGTGCGGATATTATGTATGCTTGTGTTTTCATGAATATGATATGCTGAATGAAGTTGTATGTTCATTGTTACTTTGAGGTATTTTGTTAGACATGTGTTATTAGATATGAGATATATGCGAAATGTATGTATTAGTGTTATTTTGTACCCATGAATATAGAAGCATGATATTCTTTGGAATAAGTGTTACTTAAGCCTGATTAAATTATTATGTAAATCCTTTCATTACAAATGGCATAAGTAAGGGACCATTCCGAACCCAACGGTTTGAGGTCTTCCCTTGCGAGGGGTGAGTGCGGCCTTAAATCTCATTTTCCCGGTTCACACCGGGTGGCGACTCCATTACTCTCCGGTTTAGTCCCTCGTGGCTACTCCGTACTCCCAACTAGGCCGCGAGCCTAGGGACAGCATGCGTCGCCCAGTTTCTGTGTCCCACATCGTCCAAGGCTTTAACAGGTTTTGTGTACGCCTCTGCTGGGTATATTGAGAATCGTAGTGTGTTGGGTGTGATGTCACGACGAAAGTATCACTCCGGTCATAGTGGAGATGATGTCACGTAGGATACGGTACTAGTACTCTTATGTACTGCAGTCATCGGGATAAAATGACAAGGTCATGTTTATCCGATATAGAGACTAGTTACCAGACATCCGACATGTGCTTCGTACGGGACAGACACAATTCCAGCCCCAGGCCTAGCATGTGACATCCGATACTGGATCGATATATGCAATACTACATATAATACGCCTGATATAGATCACTTATTCATCTAAGCATATTTCTGGAGAATTGGGTAGCCATGGCGCTTTGCTAGAAGTCAACCTTGTCTTGTAAATCGGTATAAACGTAGTACTTGGTACTTACGTGTTCGGATAGTCCGACGATCGTATTTACTGCCAACATATCCGGGGATCTCATGGGTCGCTTCCCGAAGATTCACCGATGACGTATGACTCGCACTTAATTAATCTGGGATTAATTGAGGAGATATTTTATCTGGGATAAAATATCATTTAAAGAGAGATAACGATTAATTTGGAATTAATCGATAAAATAATATATTTGATATATTATACGAAATTGGATTTCGACGCGAAATTGAAATTAGAATTTAATTCGGGCGAACAAATTAATTTAGAATTAATTCGTTAGCGATGTGAATAGTGATTTCGCTAGGCATAATCATTTAATTACGTCGCAACGGAAAATTCGTTTATTTGGAATTAGCGAACCCGAGCCCGGGATTGTTTGCGAGCGCATTCGCATTTCGAATTCGAGTATGGCACCCAAGTCAAATCAAGCGTCAAATCGCTAGTCGCATCTAGCGTCACATCATTCGTCAATCAAGTGATAGATATATTTCATTTTGAGTAATTGACACCAGTCACTATTCATTGATTGATGTAAATTGATGGGAGTTGTTGGCATAGTTGCCTTTGACTTTTAAGAAATTGAAAAATGGTATATGTTAATTGATTTTGGAAATTAATAAACCATTTTTACACATTTTCCATTTCTCTCTCTTGTTTTTCACGGTTTGGAGCCAAGAAATTCCCTCTCTCTCACGCCATTTCTCTTCTGTTTCTGCTGCTAAAAACCGAGAATGTGAAGGAGAAATTGGATGATGATTTTGTAGCAAAATCATCAAGTGCTAGCACACAATAGGAGCCATACAAAGGTGATAGGGAACTCACTTCATGAGCTTGGAATCACCTTGATAAGCTTGGAGCTTGGAGCATCAATGGAGGATCATGTTGGTTTCTATTAAGGTCCCAAGATCAATAATAAGCATGAAATATGTGCGAATACAAATCGAAGAAGTTGCAGAATACTTACATCGAGCGGTTGAGCGACGCGGAGGCAACAAAAATCAATATTCTGCTCGGCAGTGGACTGCTCACAGTTCACAGATTTGGCGTCCTCCATATTCTGATTTTGAGCTCCTCGAACAAGCTCCAAGCTTCGTCATTTGATTCCCGGCTCATGGGTGGACTTCCCTATCACCTTCACATATCTCTCGGAGTGCTAGCTCTTGTGAGTTTTGCCATAAAAATCACCCACTCTTGCTTCCAACAAGCTCACGGCAGTGAGCAGAAATGAAGATGAAGAACAGCCCACTTTGGACGTGAATGAGAGGGAGAGAAAGAGAGAGTGTGTGTTGTGTGAAGGATTGCACAAAGTGTGTATCTAATACCACTTTTGATTTTCAAAAAATCAATTAATTGATTTCCAAAATCAAAAAACAAATACAAAACATTTAAATATATTAAATGTCAATCATGCCATCACACTTGAGTGTTAAACACTCTTCCATCAACTACCATCAAGTCACATCACTCATTCAAGTTGTCAAGTCACATCACTCAAAGTGACAAGTGATTTGACGCTTGATGCGACTAATGATTTGACGCTTGATTTGACTTGCGTGCCGCACTCGAAATGCGAATGCGCTCGTAAATAATCTCGGGCTCGAGTTCGCTAATTCCAAATTAACGAATTTTCCGATGCGTCGTAATTAAATGATTACGCCTAGCGAAATCACTATTCACGTCGCTAACGAATTAATTCTAAATTAATTCGTTAGTTATTCGTTCGCCCGAATTAAAATCTAATTTTAATTCCGCGTCGAAATCTAATTTCGATTAATATATCAAATATATTAATTTATCGATTAATTCCAAATTAATCGTTATCTCTCTTTAATTGATATTTTATCCCAGATAAAATATCTCCGTAATTAATCCCAGATTAACTTTCTCTCTCTTCTAATTAATCCCAGATTAATTTAGAGTGCGAGTCATACGTCATCGGTGAATCTTTGGGAATCGACTCATGAGATCCCCAGATATGTTGGCAGTAAATTCGGTCGTCGGACAATCCGAACACGTACGTACCTCGTACTACGTTTATACCGATTTACAAGACAAGGTTGGCCTCTAGCACAACGCCATGCCTACCCAATTCTCCGGAAATATCCTTACAGGAATAAAGGATTTATATCAGGCGTATTATACGTAGTATTTCATATTTCTGTCCAGTATCGGATGATCATGTGCTAGGCCTGGGGCTGGAATTGTGTCTGCCCCGTACGAAGCACATGTCGGATGTCTGGTAACTAGTCTCTATAATCGGATAAACATGACCTTGTCATTTTATCCCGATGACTGCAGTACTTAAGAGTGCTAGTACCGTATCCTACGTGACCATCATCTCCATATGACTGGAGTGACACTTCCGTCTTGACATCACACCCAACACACTACGATTCTCAATATACCCAGCATTGGCATACACATAACCTATTAAAGCCCTGGACGACCGCAACCAAAGTACATTGATTGTCGCAAGTATTAGAGGGGCAAGTCTCAGGTTAAGACCAAATACACCTACCTTGATTTCGGACTTCCATAGACACATAGTCTAACTACCAATGGAATTCCGAGGGGGTCTATCCAGAGCGAAGCTGTTTCCCGTACCATCGGTAAAACACAACCTCCTATTACACTTGCATGAGTATCCTATACCCAAATATATGAGAACTATGATGTTGTGCCCTCACAACGCGCACAAGTGTAATACTAGTCTTTTACGCATTTATCTATGTCCAATCTCGACAATGCTCTGACTAGGGATATTTAATGATTTATCCTTCATGGACTGATAATGTCTCATATCATTCTCCGTCCAGGAACAAATCACAAGGACCTCCTATCATTTATACATCTAGGTGATCTAATCACAAATGATAAGAGTGCAATCTCCTTTGTTGCATAGTTAATTTGTACAACAACACCATGATCTGTACAAATAGTGACGCTATGGATCATAATTGTCCAACAATCTCCCACTTGGCTTATAGCCAGTCACTCGAGTGTCTTACACCTGAACTATGTACGGTTGGCTCAAATTACTGAGAAATGCTTTCGTCAGCGGATTTGTATGATTATCGTCTGATACGATTTATTCGATCATCACATCGCCACGATGTATGATCCGAACGGATCAGATGAATATCGAAGTATATATCTGGATCGTTGATGAGTCCATTAATTCTTTAGCCTGTGCTGACGCCTAGCTCAGCTGCTAACATAATTATATCTAATCTAATTAGATTTGTATCGACCCAGAAGGCTTCCATTGCCACCTCAGCTGCCGTAATAACCCGTATTTGTTGTTTATACGGTAACAGTATCTTGCTTGGAAGATTTCCAGCTCACTGTTCCGTTAGTCAAACTGTATAGTACCGCTTGTGACTTATAGTCGTCTTTATCGGTTAGGAAACTTGCAACAGTGATCCCGGTCACTTCAAGTTCTCCATCTCCACAGATTAAGATAGCATTCTTAGATCTCTAAGATACTAACAGATGTTCTTATCATCAATCCAGTGACTATCACTTGGATTGGCTTGTTTGTGAATCCATATGCTCAAAGCGTATGAGACACCAGGTCGCGTACATTTTTCAATGTACGAGTTCTTAGAGAATTTTCGAAAGCCAAGCTTTCACCGATAGTTTATATGGGAATATCATTTCCAAGAAATGATGTATTATCATTATTTATAGGACAGCCACTGTCAGTGCGCTCCCACTAACCCTCTTATATACACAAGAATCATTTCGTTTTGAATTAAATCATAAACTATTATGATTACATCAAAACGGTAATTCCAAGAACCTATGCTTGCTACAATCCAAACATGGATCGGACAACCTGCAAATATTTTTTGCTAGTTTTGGTACGACAAAACCGTCAAGATGTTGTAAACATCTTCCAAAAGGTTTCCTTTTCAGGAAAGCGATTTTCCCGTTAAGCTGACATATTTTACTAATGAAACATGCAGCATTAGCAAGCATTATCCAAATGGATTTACCGTGGCAACAGGTAAAATGTTGAATCGTAATCAACACAATGTTGATAACGATACCTTTTCGCTAAAAGCCTAGCTTTACACGTTGGTATGTTGCCTTCCATGTATGTCTTCCTTGAAGACTTATATAGTACTAATATGCACAATGCCTTGCGGTACATCAACTAGTATCCAAACTTGTTGATATACATGGAATCCATTTCGGATTCATGACACTTTGTCATAGTAGGGAGTCGATACCTTGTATCACTTCCTCATACGTAGTCAGTTGGTATACCTCAAAAGATTGACATCTTTATGAGGTGATATCAGAAACCCATACCCCATATTGTTTTCTGACTCTCTCCGACATACGCGGTTCTTGTTTATTCGAAGATTAATGGTATAGTTTCATCCTTGATGAACTATTTGTGTTCTATTAGGAATCGGTGCCTTGAATAGTATTACTCCATTTTTCATCGAGTTTTACTATCCTCCCACTTACCACTGCATATCGGTATTCCTCTTAGGAAAACCGCATGGTGAGCAACAATCTAATTGTTCTCATATGAGTTATATACGTACTATACTTTGGTATCCCTAGGATAACCTACAATTGGCACTTATCCAATTTGGGTTTTAGTTTGGTATCATCCAAACATATGCCTAGCATACCCAAATATTCAAGATTGAGAAACCTAGTTTCTTTCCTGTTCATATCTAATATGAAATCTGTCAAACAGATTATTATGAAACCTTATTCTAAATAAGTTCTTGCACTGTTTATGCTTATCCGTTGAAGGAAATGGTAGCTCAGAGCGACTCATGATTAACCTTATCATGTCCAACAAAATTCGATTTATCCTGTTCGGACACACCGTCAAACTGACGTGTTCCGGGAGGAGTCCTCATTTGAAAGAATATTTACTCTTTCAAGTATTTAAGAAACTTATTGCTTAAGTATTTTCCATTACGGTCTTACCATGACGGTCTAATACTTTAGCCGATCTGTTTGTCTATTTCGTGTCGAAAACTTTAAAAGTTTCCGATTTGTGTTTCAAAAAAACACGTAACCATAACGCGATGCCACATCCGTAATGGTCACGAAATATTCATATCCATCTCTAGTCTAGCTAGACATGGGCCCACTTGCTTCACTATGAACTAGGGCTAACATGTCGGTGGCATTTACACTTTTACCAAGTAAATAGTGTTTTTGGCACATTGCCCAATAAACTAACTAGATTCGTAGTTTATTTGAAAAAATCCAGTCTAGTGCCCACTCTTCGAAAGTGTGGATATACGATTCTTGTTTAATTGTGTCCCAGACAACAATGCCACAATTAGTTTCATCTGATCAAATCAGTTTGAGCTGTTTGTTTGTCATTATATACATTTGAGATTTATTTATATTCAAAATATAAATTCAGTCATTCACATCTAATGTGTTTATCTCAATATCATCTTTATATAATAAAACACTTTAGTGTTCTAAAATATAAAGGTTCATCCAACGGACAATTATAAACACTGATATAAAGATAATGTATCTAGTCAAACTAGTTACATTATAACAGTTTTCTAATTTAAGTACACCCGAAGAAGATAGTTCCTAAATTTAGGCATCTACAGTTAAAACAGCGATTTTCATCCCGTTTCCAATTCGCAGATTAAATTCTATTGAAGTCAGTATCCTGTTCAAAACAGATTCTAAACATCAATATATATTTATATCACACTAAGTATCTAAAATCCAATTTTAATACTAGTAATGAATATAATATTGACAAACATATTTGAAGTCGGAGCCTTGCTCGTCTTCAATTCCTTCATGTCTGCTTTGTCCAAACGGCAGTCACGCTTCCGCTATCCTGTTTGCCACAATTTAGGCAGACATTTTAGGATATGTCCTTTATCTTCCCAGAAAACTATAATGATTTTGCCTTTGCCCTTTTCATATTCCAGAAGCCTTTGGCCAAGCCTTGGCTTTCTAGAATATCGAAATAAGGTGCGCTTTGCGCTACTTGTCTAATTGCAAACTTTGACTTTATCTCCTTTAGAATAGTCATTAACTCACCAAGAGTTATTTATTGCAATTTAGTACTTCTAAAATCTAAGTATATATTATGAAGATCCTTCAATTTCTTTATCATACTTTAAGAATCTAATCCTTAGTTCTGATTCAGAAATTAAGGAGTCTACTGCGATAAACTAAATGGATTAAGCACTAAAGTTATCATTGCATGATCTTCCAAAGATTATGCTCTACTGTTTGCTTAACTCCGGGCTTAGGCTTAATATATTATTTTATGAAATAAAATAACTTATTAGTTTCCAGGACCATCCTGAAATTATTCCCAATTTGAAAATTAAACCATTTAAATACATTTTCCCTAGGATTATGTATTAAACGTCAATCTTTCAATTTTATCTTGATTTTAATAGTCCAACTATTTAATCAACGATTTTGGTACCTTTTATTATAATGATTACAATAGTCCAACTATTTAATCAACTATAATTAAATTGTTTGAATATAGTCCAACTATTAATTAAAACAATATTTAAATATTAGTCCAACTAACATTTAATTCATTTGACGACGAATAATATTTATTTGAGCGCGTATGGCAAGTAATTAAACGAATATTGCAAATTCAATTCTTGCCTCCCACAATTTTTCGGCGAGCCTCAAATCCTCTGTCGAGTACTCGGGAAACCGTGTTTCCTAGTGGGCTAGGATCCCTTTAAATATCACACAATCTTGACTTTGGCCAACAAATTGTATGATAATTAACTAGGTAGATCTCTAAGATCGATTGGATCCAATCCAATTCCTAGATCCGGTAGGGGGACGTCCAAGTCCGAAACATATATCTTATATATGCCAATACATCCAATGTATTACCTAACCTTTTTCCTTTGAATCAACTAAGCTTGACTTTGGCACAACAAACTTAGTGATCCCAGTTAAGCGCGACCCATTGACCATGGAAAGCTTCGTAATCAGTGTCGATGGACAAGAAGTGGTCTGACTTTGGCCAACAAACCATAACTTGGACAAGACACTGATATGGAACAAATCCTTCGTGATTCAAACACATCCTCGACAGACAAAGGCCTTGACTTTGGCCAATAAACCAATGCCGTCTTAGATTTTGAGTAAGAATCACTCAATGGAAGGAAAAACGCTTAATATTATTGAGGGTTTTTCGCGTGCAAATTGGCAACCAATTTATTATCTTTGTTAAGGTCTCATCATCATACACCCTTAAACATGCATTCTAAACACATAATAAAGCGCATATGAAAAATAATAATGATATGCGGATGGATACTTTACACAATGATCCTAGATCAAATCTCTCACTCTCTCTCTCCCGCTAGCACAAGTATTACTTCTACCCGTTACACTACACTTCTAAAGAAACCTCATTTACATTGAGGGGAATAGGTGAGAAGAGAATACAAAGAATAAAGAGGTGAAAAGGCTGGACACGCAGGTCCAATTAATAAATCAAATTTATTACAACAATTTCTAAAATTGTCACACCCATCTAATATCCATCTCATATACATTATTCATGCATCGCAACCATGTATTCACACAAGCATGTTATCAATCAATCTAATCAAATTAATTAATCTGATAATTAGTGACCATCCAATGTTCAAACAACGATTTGATTTTGCGCGAGTCAAACTCGTTTGCGAATAAGTACTCAAAGTACGAATTCTCGAATTAAATTAAACTACATCATTAATCCAATTTAATATGCATTCAATTCTAATTCGCTATTTAATTCGAAATTAAATACTACACTTTAATTACGAACCTTTACGACTTAAATTCCAAATTTAATCGTTACGGGTCTCAAAGCCCGATTAATATCCAATATTAATTTAATTAAAGTCCAATGGGATTTTAAATAATTTCTTAAGGCGTGGACTTTTGGTCAACTCGGGTCAAACCGAATAACCAAAATCCAATCCGGGAATTACCCCATAAGCCTAGAATTCAATTATGGCCCATTAGGCCCAATTAAACTTTAAAGGTCCATTATGTCGCATTTGGGCTTTTTGGATGCGGTTTTGGGCCCAATTGGATCCAACCAATTTTGCCTAAACCCAACTTTGTACAACAAAGCCCAATAAGCCCATTTACAACATTACAAGTCCAATTTCCAAAATTAGGCCCAATTCAATTAAATTACAAATTCCAATTTTACAATTTAATATTCCTAAAGTGTATAGCATTATTAATTACCCAAATTAATATTTCTAAAACACCAAATTTGTACAATTAATCATTCTCATTTACATCAATTAGTATCCAACACATTTTTATTAAAATCAAACCAAATTCACATGCTCAAAGTCTCGGCATTTGTGGGGAAATTATATCCGATTTGGTTTCAATCCAATTAAATCCACAATCGACATAAATCAACATTCCCTAATGATTTCCAACACATCCAATGATCAAAAATCAAAAAATCACCAAGACAAAATAGGGCTTAAATTTCGGCCACAACAAAGAATTTGGGGAAAAATGTTCCAAACATTTTTTCTTCAAATTGATCCAATCAATCATCATATAAAACACATTCAAGCATACTTAATCATCCAATTTCATAATTCATGCTCAAAATCAATTTTACCCAAATTTTAAGCCCTAAACATTTCATGCTCAAACCTTGCTCTAGATGCCATTGTTGGTTTCTATTAAGGTCCCAAGATCAATAATAAGCATGAAATACGTGCGAATACAAATCGAAGAAGTTAAGGAATACTTACATCGAGCGGTTGAACGACGCGGAGGCAACAAAAATCAACATTCTGCTCGGCAGTGGACTGCTCACAGTTCACAGATTTGGCGTCCTCTATATTCTGATTTTGAGCTCCTCGAACAAGCTCCAAGCTTCGTCATTTGATTCCCGGCTCATGGGTGGACTTCCCTATCACCTTTGCATGTCTCTCGGAGTGCTAGCTCTTGTGATTTTTGCCATAAAAATCACCCACTCTTGCTTCCCAAAAGCTCACGGCAGTGAGCAGAAATGAAGATGAAGAACAGCCCACTTTGGGCGTGAATGAGAGGGAGAGAAAGAGAGAGAGTGTGTTGTGTGAAGGATGGAAAAAAGTGTGTATCTAATACCACTTTTGATTTTCAAAAAAATCAATTAATTGATTTCCAAAATCAAAAAACAAATACAAAACATTTAAATATATTAAATGTCAATCATGCCATCACACTTGAGTGTTAAACACTCTTCCATCAACTACCATCAAGTCACATCACTCATTCAAGTTGTCAAGTCACATCACTCAAAGTGACAAGTGATTTGACGCTTGATGCGACTAATGATTTGACGCTTGATTTGACTTGCGTGCCGCACTCGAAATGCGAATGCGCTCGCAAATAATCTCAGGCTTGGGTTCGCTAATTCCAAATTAACGAATTTTCCGATGCATCGTAATTAAATGATTACGCCTAGCGAAATCACTATTCACGTCGCTAACGAATTAATTCTAAATTAATTCGTTCGCCCGAATTAAAATCTAATTTTAATTTCGCGTCGAAATCTAATTTCGATTAATATATCAAATATATTAATTTATCGATTAATTCCAAATTAATCGTTATCTCTCTTTAAATGATATTTTATCCCAGATAAAATATCTCCTCAATTAATCCCAGATTAATTTTCTCTCTCATCTAATTAATCCCAGATTAATTAAGTGCGATTCATACGTCATCGGTGAATCTTCGGGAAGCGACCCATGAGATCCCCGGATATATTGGCAGTAAATACGGTCGTCGGACTATCCGAACACGTAAGTACCATGTACTACGTTTATACTGATTTACAAGACAAGGTTGGCTTCTAGCAAAGCGCCATGCCTACCCAATTCTCCAGAAATATGCTTACAGGAATAAGCGATCTATATCAGACGTAGTATACGTAGTATTGCGTATATCGATCCAGTATCAGATGTCACGTGCTAGGCCTGGGGCTGGAATTGTGTCTGCCCCGTACGAAGCACATGTCGGATGTCTGGTAACTAGTCTCTATAATCGGATAAACATGACCTTGTCATTTTATCCCGATGACTACAGTACTTAAGAGTGCTAGTACCGTATCCCACGTGACCATCATCTCCATATGACTGGAGTGACACTTCCGTCTTGACATCACACCCAACACACTACGATTCTCAATATACCCATCATTGGCGTACACAGAACCTGTTAAAGCCCTGGACGACTGCAATCAAAGTACATTGATTGTCGCAAGTATTAGCGGTGCAAGTCTCAGGTTAAGACCAAATACACCTACCCTGATTTCGGACTTCCATAGACACATATTCATACTACCAATGGAATTCCGAGGGGGTCTATCCAGAGCGAAGCTGTTTCCCGTACCATCGGTAAAACACAACCTCCTATTACACTTGCATGAGTATCCTATACCCAAATATATGAGAACTATGCCGTTGTGCCCTCACAACACGCACAAGTGTAATACTAGTCTTTTACGCATTTATCGATGTCCAATCTCGACAATGCTTTGACTAGGGATATTTAATGATTTATCCTTTGTGGACTGATACTGTCTCATATCATTCTCCGTCCAGGAACAAATAACAGGGACCTCCTATCATTTATATATCTAGGTGATCTAATCACAAATGATAAGAGTGCAATCTCCTTTGGCACATAGTTAATTTGTACAACAACACCATGATCTGTACAAATAGTGACGCTATGGGTCATAATTGTCCAACAGATCACACATGGCCGAATCTTAGAGATCCATTACAGCCCACTGTTGAGCTTGGAGGAGGCATAAAATGACTTCTTTTGTTGTCCACCGCGTCACTCAACCGATCGATGTGAGTATTCCGCAACTTCGTTGATTGTATTCACTTTGTTATTTTCATTGCTTGAAATGATCTTGGGTTGCTTAGAGAATTCCAACAATGGGGACTGCCTAGGTCAACTCCAATAGTGTCAGGGCAGTTCATGGGCTGCCCGAACAGTGACAGATTTACTGTTTGGGCAGCCGTCACCCGGTTGACTCTAAAGTCACCCGGTAACGCATTTTTTGGTTGTTTTCGCTTATTTCAACTCAGAAACAATTTCCGCAAATTGTTCCAACACCCAAAATACATCCAAAACATTCATAAAACATATTTTTCATCAACAAAATCATATCCATTCCAGGTCTGAAACAGAAAACGAAATTGCCAATTTATCATGCTTTAAATCTAATTTTTTTAACATAATCAAATTAATCTCAACATCAAATCAAGTCACCGCATGTGAAAAACCTAAGAACAATTCTAGGTGTTACAAGATTGGTCATAACACTCTAGAATGACAACATGTCATCAAATGAACAAATTGGATAAAAATTACACTAATTCCATCCAATACACTTCACACATGCACCTATACTTCCATATCCAACATCCACAACCAAAAGCCCCAAATTTTACAAGCAAAGAAACCCTAGAACCATTCTAAGAAATCAAGAAACAAGAAATAAATTTCAAAGCTTTAGGAATTTTAAAGATTACCTCTAAAACTCAAATGTTCCTTAAGCTATTTCTTCACTTTTAAATTCCTTATAACCGACTTTTGCAAGGGTAGTTTGGGATTTTAAAATTTTAATCAAATTAAATTATGTTATACTTTATATTAACCAATCAAAATTGCACATATAAAGTTTAATAAAAAAAACATACCATGTTTTCCAATTATATATCACCATTTATCATACTACTTATGACAAATGGATAAGATATTTAATTTTCAATTATTTAATTATTTAACAATTAAATAACTAAATAATTAAATAACATCCATATATGTATTTTATTTACATTAAATAAAAAATACAAATATTTATGGCCTGTGTCAAAATCTCATTTGACGAATAATTAATGTGTATCTAATCGTATTATGTATCAAATACAAATACACAATAATTAGGATCGGACAAAATCCCCTAATGTATGTGTTATCGTTTAACCGATTAAAAGATCCGAATTAACTTATTTAATCCGATGAAGTATTATGAATAATCTGTATTATTCATATCGCGTTGCTCAAGTGCTCAACGAGTACACTTCATATTGTGGGACTCTCTAAGTTTAGGTTTATCCGTCACGAAATCCAATTTCGTGTCCATAATCCACCCACTCATGGATTATGACAACCACAAATAATCTCCACAAACTATGCAAGCTGATGTCATTGCATACGTATAATCCCTCCGTCACAGGCTATCCATATTATACCTGGGATATAGATGAGAACGTCAAATCCGTTCGGTATAATATAGTCGACTTTAAATTTATGATCTCTAAATAACACTCGGAACTGATTTTCGAAGTTATACCACGGCCATGGATTTACTAGATCGTAAACACGTGAGGATGCCTATGCCCTGTACACAAGACTGACAGATCCTATCTTGATATGCACTGGATATAATGAGCATCAGTCCACACCCAACGAACAGGTGGAGGTATCATCATGAATAGATCGGTGACATGATTGCCATCAAAGTGTAGAGGATAACTCATATATCCCACCGTGGTATCTCAAGTCGAAGGACCACTATGCTCGCTCAACTCGAGAAGATTCCTATTGACGTTGGTGTACCATCTATTAGGAAATCTTCAGTGAGTCGTTTAGTATCTATCAAATAAACTCCTATATGTCTATACGAGTCTCCCGAGACTCATGGTTCATTGGGATAAACCATCGGACCAAGTCATGATATACGACATGTACTGGTCTCAGCGGATTTTACTAACCGACCCGTGTTAGTAAATCTTGACCATGAACTTTATTTAAGGATATACATCTTACAATGCGCTTCCTAATGTCAATTACAAACTACGTTGTAACTGCGCACTATATTGTAAATCCTAGGGTCTTTGTCTAATATACACGTATCACTGAACCAGATTCCGTTTCGATCTAATCGTAATCAGATATCTAATCGTAATTAGATCGAATAAGTGTATAAAAGACAAAGGTGCTACCATTAAATTAGTAATGTTATGGAAAATAGACTTGCTCGTATTTATGAATCCGACATAAATACGATCCGGATTGGCACTCTGAACACCAACCCTAACAATTTCTCCCACTTGCTCTAGTGTCAATCCATGGTATCATATTGATGAGTGGTAAATATATCATTATTTTCCACTCATTTGACGTAATATTTTGTATAGTTTCTTGAGTTTTGTGAATATTTTGTTCTGTTTTGTGTTATTTTAAAAATAAAGTTTCAGGACTCTTTGGAGGTGATTTGGGACTAAAACAGTGAAAAAGGACACAAAGGGAAATTTTGTAAAATGGCGCATCGTGACGCGCATGATGCGTCGGGACGCCTAACGTGCATCGATCTATGCTAAGGTGCGCCGGGGCCACATGTCAGAATCTGTGAAGTTTGACTTTGCTAACGTGCGCCGTGCCACGTGTCATAATCATTGCCGATCTTCTAACGTGCATCGTGCCATGTGTCATCATCCAATGGTGCCGACAATCGCCATCGCCATGTGTCACCCCACGTGTCAGCCAATCACAGCGTGCCACGTGTCATCATTCTATGGTGACGACAATCACTATCGCCATGTGTCGCCACATCATCGCCAAGTCAGCATAATCATTGAGTTGCCAGCCGCCTTGCCACGTGTCACCTTATCACCTTATCCATAATACCACGTGGCAGATAAGAATCTGAAGCCGACGAATCAGAGAGTGACATGTCAGCGCGTCGCGATACAAGAAGAAACTTGCGCGTCGCGACGCGTGGGGCTTATTGACGCCTATAAATAGAGCTTGAAATTACGGTTTCAGATGTACCTTCCTCTCTGAATTCTCTGATGTACATAAGGAGTTTTCTATCTAGTTTATTTTAATTTCAGTTTTGTAATTAATTTTAATTACGTTCTGTAATAGTAATAGTAATTTACTTTCTTTACTTTTACAGTTTTTACTATTCAACCATGAGGAGGTAACTTCCCCCTGCTAGGGTGAAATGTAATTCTTTTACTATTGCTATTTAGATTAATCTCCCTTAAATATAATATATTCACTATTTAAAATTTGACTTAATGAGGATACCGCTATATTGGTCGGTTGATAATCATTTATAAACTGGTTTTAATCTGACTAAGTAAGGATACCGCCAGATTGGTCGGTTGGTAATTAAACTTTTTTACCGCCTATATGGCAGGTTTATGGACAAATTTTGATACTGCCTATATGGCTGGTCGGACTTAATTTGACTTAATCAGGTTACCGCTTATATGGCTGGTTGGTAATATCATCACAAGTTAATATATTATATTAACGGAGATATCTAAATTAGTAGTAGTAAAAGTAGATCATTTTACCTTAACATTTTATTTTATTGTAATTTTACTTTTCAATATTTATTTTACCGCATTTACTTTTCAGCATTGTAATTTATGTCTTTTATTTTTAAGTTTTTACTCGCCCTAGTTATGTGTCATAACTAAGTTAGTTATCTAGGGTTGTGATGAATTCTAATATCATCGGTTTATAAAGGGTTATTTTGTAGTTTGGGTAATTTAAAGGTTTACTTATTAAGTCTTAAGCTTAATGCGTCTTGTCAACTGGCCATTAATAAGATTGATCTGGTAAATCTAAAATAAACTTGACAAAGGAATTTTAGGTTTCAGCCTTAGACTTAATAGCTCACGATATTCCTTGAGGATATATAACCCTTAATAGATTTCCTTATAGGATAGACATATACCTGTCGGGCGGGGTAACCTTTATTGGAACTAAATCTTAATGAATCCATGTAATTTGGTTGACATAGACATATGGTTCAATTGGGTTATACTGGGTATTTGCGTCTGACCATCGACATAGGCTTTCGAATAATTTAGTGTTCCAGGTTAGTAAACCGATATATTACACAAACATGAAATAACCACTTCATCTTTTAAAAGATATTGGAAAGATTCACAACCCTAGATAGTTTCTTAATGTTGATTTTTCTTAAACCTACTTTCGCGTAATTTTATTTACTTGTTTTTAAATTTAAAATCATCACCATTTCAAATCAATCAATCAACCTGTTAGATACTAGTAAATATTTGACCTCATCAAATTAATAGCTTATGTATTAAGTCCTCGTGGGATCGATACTTTTTATACTACTTGAACGATACATGCGCTTGCGTTAGACACCGGTCAAGTTTTTGGTGCCGTTGCCGGGGACTTATTTATCTTTCACTATGAGTTTTGGGGTTAGATATGTTACTTGTATCTAATTTTTTTTTTTTACTTATTATTTTTGTTTTTTGTGTTTCAGGTTCTCAGAAACTACATGAGACGAACCAGAAGCTTTGAACTTCGACCGCTCGACCTAGAAATTGAAAGAGCCATCATATAGTTGAGAATGGAAAGACGTGAAGGCCAAAAAACTTTAGTCAACATGGAACCTGAACCTTTGGAGGTTGCACCACCAATACCCATTCGAGACAAAACCATTCCGGTGGTCGACGGCTTCATTTCCTGTATTGTATTTCCTCTTTTACTAGTAAATGCGTGTGACATCAAAACATGCATTCAGATGATTCAACAGTCAGTGCAGTTTGGGGGAAAGCAACTAAAGATCCTAATACCCACATCATCAACTTTCTGGAAGTTTGCGACACTTTAAATTACAACCGAGAAGCTGAAGAAGCAATGAGACTGCGGGTTTTTCCATACTCCTTGAAGGACAGAGCTAAAGCTTGGCTACATTCACTACCAGCAGGTTCCATCACAACTTGGAATGCTTTATCCACCAAATTTCTTGCAAAGTACTTTCCACCAGCTAGATATGGAAAGCTGAGGAATGACATCACATCCTTTATACAGTAAGACTCGGAAACTCTCTACGAAGCTTGGGAAAGGTACAAAGATTTGCTCCGAAAATGTCCTCACCATGAGATTCCAAAATGGCTTCAAGTCCAAACTTTCTATAATGGACTTTCTGGACTGATGAGAACCACAATCGATGCTGTTGCTGGAGGAGCTTTGATGGCAAAAAAAGAAGATCAAGCCTGGGACCTAATCGAAGAAATGGCCAACAACAATTCCTTGTGGCCAACAGAATGGAGCATGATCCAAAGAATTGCAGGAATTTATGAAAGTGGAGCCAATACAGCAGTCAACGCCAAGCTGGATCAGATATGCAAATTTATGGAGACTCTTACCACTGGATCCACAAGTTCACCATATGGAGGAGCACCAGAACCAAACCAACTTGAAGAGATGGTGAATTATGTCAACAATTTCAACAGACAGGGGAACAATCCATATTCCAACACCTACAACCCAGGGTGGAGGAATCATCCAAATTTTTCATGGAGCAATAATTCAGGGTAAAAGAACAATCCACCTCCTGGATTCCTACAGTAGAACTATCCACCGCCTAGATTCTAACAGTAGAACAAAGTCCAGGAACAGGCAAATGAACCAAGAATAACAGAAGTGCTGGCTCAGTTAAAAAATACGATGCTATGTTTCAGAGCCAATCTGCTTCCATCAAAGCACTGAAGAATCAAATCAGACAACTGGCCAATGCTCAGAGTTACAGACCGCCAGGGAATCTTCCCAGCAACACAGAACCAAATCCAAGGAATATAAGGAAGGACCAGTGTCATGTCATCATGTTAAAAAGCGGTACTGAAATCAACAAAGATGTTGGAGCCAAAACAACTGCTGAGGAAGTTCCAAAAGAAACAAAGCAATAGATGGAGGAAAACGAAGCAAAGGAAAAAGAACAGATCAATCCACCTCCACCTTTTCCTCAGTGTCTTCAGACAAACAAACTGGACAAGCAGTTTGCTCGTTTCCTAGAGGTGTTCAAAAAGCTGCACATCAACATTCCATTCGCAGAAGCGTTGGAACAAATGCCCAACTATATCAAATTCATGAAAGACATTCTTTCAAGAAAACATAGATTGGGAGATTACGAGACAGTAGCATTGATAGAAGAATGCAGCGCCATCATTCAGAGGAAGCTTCCCCCAAAGTGGAAAGATCCTGGAAGTTTCACCATTCCTTGCATCATAGGAGAACATAACTTTGGTAGGGCTTTGTGTGATTTAGGTGCAAGTATTAACTTGATGCCTTTTTTTATTTTCAGGAAATTGCAGATTGGAGAAACAATGCCAACTTTAGTCTCTCTATAACTTGCTGATAGAATGCTCGTATTTCCAAGAGGCGTAGTTGAGGATGTGCTGGTCAAGATTGACAAATTCATTTTCCCAGCAGATTTTATTGTCCTTGATATGGAGGAAGACGCAGACGTGCCAATCATCCTCGGGAGACCATTCTTGGCTACAGATCGAACCATTATTGATGTACAAAAAGGAGAACTAACCATGAGGGTACAAGACCAAGAAGTAACATTCAATGTTTTCAAGGCCATGCATTTCACAGATGATGAAAAAAAGGAATGTTTCAGACTTGATGTGATACACAGTACCATTCAGAACTCCAATGCAATGCAAGGTTCTACTGACAAACTTAAAACATGTCAATTGCCTGTGGAGCCTGAAGTTAAAGTGTCTTTTGCACTGAAAAAGCCAATTCTTGCACTACAAGCAAGAAAAGAGAAAAAGTTCCACCAGCTCAACGAATTGGAGGAATTTCACAATCAGCCTTTTGAGGATGCCAAATTGTACAAAGAAAAGGCCAAGAAGAGACATGATGAGAAGTTAGTGTTCATACAACTGCAACCATGGCAGAAGGTACTGTTAAACAAATCAAGGGTGAAATTCTTCCCATGGAAGCCAAAATCACGGTGGTCATGTCCATTTGTGATCACCAAGGTTTTACCAGACAGAGCCGTTGAGATACATGATCCCGACTCCAACAAAATATTCAAGGTTAAAAACAATCGTGTTAAGCATTACTGGGGAGAATCATTTTAGCGACAAAAAGAAAGTGTCACACTTTTAGATCCAGCCTAACGTTCGAGAAGTCACGTCTAGCTGACGACGTTAAACTTAACGCTCGCAGAGAGGCAACCCATGCAATTTGTGATATATTGTGATCAGGTGTGTTTTATTTTTGTGTATTTAATTTTTGCAGGTAAAGTCATTTCACGATGGAAGAAGCTTTCGAAAATCTTCACAAGCAATTTCCTTCTCTCCCTCAAAAATCTATGATGAAAGTCTACAAAGCTCACTTAGAACGGATAGCTACTAATGATCAAAGTTTTTCAACTAATATTCGTTGGATAATCGAAGCACGGGTCCGATTAGTAGGTGAGTATTCTGATTCCTGTAATTCTTATTTACCTGGTTTTGGAAAAATCACCTATGCAAAGAAACATAGAGCTAAGAAAATGGGTGTTTGTTACAAATGTGCACGCTGAAATTGCAATACTCGTTGTCGTTCTTTAGGAATGATGTCTGATAATCGCGAAGACAAAATTAAATTAATTAGGGATGGCTTGAGTAAGGAGTCTGTAGATGATATATCTTCAACTCTTGAGACGCATCCCAGTGGATATGTTCATATAGCCATTCACAAATTACATACACAATTCCAAAAAGAAAGACAACAGTTAAGTCTAGGGAATCTGACTCAAAAAGACCATGTTTTCCAATTTATAAGAAAATTGGATGGGAAGCTTGTCCCTGATGCATAGACGTTAATCAAGCCGCTACATTTCTTGTACATATTATATCTCTTTGTCTTTTCCTAATAATTGTGATTTGTTTTGTTGTTTTATTTTATTTTCTCCGACATGATCCAGACCTTTTTGACTATCACGATTTATTTTACTGTTAACTAATAATTATCATTTGGCAGATACTAGTGCTATTATTTTACTCACCCTTTTTAGGTGTTATAAATTCAACTCATCATTGTACTTTTGAAGACATCCAGAGTAAGACATGGAAGCCACTTCAAGAAGACAAGTTGAAAACATATGTGTGTTTTGCGATACTAGTGTTGGTGTTAAGCCACAATACGTAGAAGCAGCACAGGAATTGGGTCGAGTCTTAGCTGTAAGAAATATGCACTTAGTATATGGCGGAGGCAATCTTGGACTTATGGGGATCGTTTCAAAAGCTGTACAGGAGGGAGGCAGTCACGTTTTGGGAATCATCCCAAAACCCTTGGTAGAGCAAATCTTATTGGACCATCAACAGAGAAGAACTATCGTGCCAGGTATGTCTGAACGACTGGTAGAAATGATTAACCGCGCTGATGCTTTTATTGCTTTGCCAGGTGGCTTGGGTACATTGGAGGAAATTTTTACAGTGTTATCTTGGGCGAACCTGAACATACACCAGAAACCGCTTGGACTGTACAACGTTGAAGGATTTTATGATTTTCTTTGTGTGTTTCTTGATGATGCTCCGGAGAAATGGGTTCGTGTCAAAACCTTTAAAAGAACTCATCTTCACTGCCAGAACTGCTCCGGATCTAATTGACCAAATCTTAGCCTATGAACCACAAATTGACCCTATCCTTTCAAAGATAAATTGGTCCGAGGACGATCGTGGTAAGAGGCGTCGGATTAATCTGGATCTTAACCTTTACTTTTCCTGTAGAATTTCAGTTAACTAGGTACTATCTTCTAAGCTCTTCTTCTACTGTTTAAGACATTGGGGACAATGTCTCATTTAGGTTTGGGGGAGGGAATTAGTTGATCAGTATCTTGTTTTTAGTTATGTTTGTTTTTATTTTAGTCCAAAATTTTTCGAAAAATACAAAACAAATTGAAAATTTTTTCAAAAATTACAAAAATATTTTGCGTTTTTTTGGGCTAAAAAGGTGAAATTGGTGAGAGAGAGCTGTGTAAGGAGTTTCCACTCCTGAGACGTATCTCAAACCATTTCAAACAAGTTAATTTTTGTTTATTTCCTTTTGAATTATTTAATTTGTGAATTCTCCATAAAATTGACTAAAATGGATCTTCATATGCTCAGTTGGCAGGTATTATCAACATGCATGGTAACATACGGACATGAGCTGTAATTGAAAAGTTTGTAATATTCTGTGCTCTAGTTTAATTGGAGGAAGCATCTCAAAAAAGCAATGGAGTAAAAAAAAAACGTCTGAGATCCGAGTTATTAAGTCTTTAAGGTGTTTTAACACCTAGTGCCCTAAAGCCAACTGGTTTGGGAGTCACTGGCCCAAAGCTCGCTACATGGATCAAAGATGTTGCAAAATTATATATATATATGAAGTCTGAGTAATTAAGTCCGTAGGGGTGTCTTAACACCTGGTGCCCTAAAGCCAACTGGTTTGATAGCCACCGACCCAACACTCGCTACATAGATGGAAGATATTGTATATAAATAAATAAAAATCAAAGAAAAAATCAGAAAAATTATTTTATTGCTGCAAAAAGGTGTGAATTCTGATAAAACTTTAGGACAAAAATATTACTCTCTTATCAATTGCACTTGAGATTGTTGTGGGCAAAAATGAGTTGATTAATATTTTGTTGGCTGTGTATATGGAGAATGGTAAATATAATCGAAGAATTTACTTATTCGGTAATTTAGAAAGAAACAAAACAACTAGTAACTTGGAGTAGAAGTTTCACCTGATTAGTCACTAACTTCTTTATTCTATTTTCTCTTGTCTTTTTGCTTTTGTGTGCATTAGTTTCACTACCTTTGTACTTTTGTAAAATGTTTGTGGGTATCATTGCTGTAAACCCTCACGAGACTACAACTCGTCCACTAGGGACACCTAGGGGTTTAAAGGCTTGTTGCATATGCTAAATGCAATTGTGATCCCTACGAAAGTGGCTTAGCTTAATTTTATTTTAATTTATGTTATTTTATTTTATGTTTTGCTCGAGGACTAGCAAAATGTTAGGTTGGGGTGTGATGAGTGGTAAATGTATCACTATTTCCCACTCATTGACTTAATATTTTGTATAGTTTCTTGAGTTTTGTGAATATTTTGGTGTGTTTTGTGTTATTTTGTAGATAAATAAAGTTTCAGGACTCTCTGAGGTGATTTGGGACTAAAACAGTGAAAAAGGACACAAAAGGGCAATTTTTAAAATGGCACGTCACGACGCCTAACGTGCGCCGATCTATGCTAACGTGCGCCGGGTCCATTGTCAAAATCTGAGAAGTTTGACTTTGCTAACGTGCCCGTGCCACATGTCACCATCATTGCCGATCTGCTAACGTGCGTCGTGCCACGTGTCATCATCCAATGGTGCCGACAATCGCCATCGCCACGTGTCGCCATGTGTCACCCCACATGTCAGCCACGTCATCGCCATGTCAGCAGAAGACCGAGTCAACTTTGCCACGTCATCACCACGTCATCATCAGCCAATCACAGCGTGCCACATGTCATCATTCTATGGTGCCGACAATCACTATCGCCACTTGTCGCCACATCATCGCCACATCAGCATAATCATTGAGTTGCCAACAGCCTTGCCACGTGTCACCTTATCACCTTATCCATAATGCCACATGGCAGATAAGAATCTGAAGCCGACGAATCAGAGAGTGACACGTCAGCGCGTCACGACGTAAGAAGAAACTTGCGCGTCGCGACGCGTGGGGCTTATTGACGCCTATAAATAGAGCTAGAAATTTCGATTTCAGATGTACCTTCCTCTCTGAATTCTCTTATGTACATAGGGAGTTTTCTATCTAGTTTATTTTAATTTCAGTTTTGTAATTAATTTTAATTACAATCTGTAATAGTAATAGTAATTTACTTTCTTTACTTTTACAGTTTTTACTATTCAACCATGGGGAGGTAACTTTCCTCTGCTAGGGTGAAAGGTAATTCTTTTACTATTGCTATTTAGATTAATCTCCCTTAAATATAATATATTCATTATTTAAATTTGACTTAATGATGATACCGTTATATTGGTCGGTTGGTAATCATTTATAAACTGGTTTTAATCTGACTAAGTAAGGATACCGCCAGATTGGTCGGTTGGTAATTAAACTTTCTTACCGCCTATATGGCAGGTTTATGGACAAATTTTGATACCGCTTATATGGCTGGTCGGACTTAATTTGACTTAATCAGGTTACCGCCTATATGGCTGGTTGGTAATATCATCACAAGTTAATATATTATATTAAGGAGATATCTAAATTAGTAGTAGTAAAAGTAGATCCTTTTACCTTAACATTTTATTTTATTGTAATTTTACTTTTCAGTATTAATTTTACCGCATTTACTTTTCAGCATTGTAATTTATGTCTTTTATTTTTAAGTTTTTACTCGCCCTAGTTATGTGTCGTAACTAAGTTAGTTATCTAGGGTTGTGATGAATTCTAATATCATCGGTTTATAAGGGTTATTTTGTAGTTTGGGTAATTTAAAGGTTTACTTATTAAGTCTTAAGCTTAATGCGTCATGTCAACTGACCATTAATAAGATTGATCTGGTAAATCTAAAATAAACTTGACAAAAGAATTTTAGGTTTCAGTCCTTAGACTTAATAGCTCACGATCTTCCTCGAGGATAGATAACCCTTTAATAGATTTCCTTACAGGATAGACATATACCTGTCGGGCGGGGGTAACCTTTATTGGAACTAAATCTTAATGAATCCATGTAATTTGGTTGACATAGACATATGGTTCAATTGGGTTATACTGGGTATTTGCTTCTGACCATCGACATAGGCTTTCACATAATTTAGTGTTCTAGGTTAGTAAACCGATATATTACACAAACATGAAATAACCACTTCATCTTTTAAAAGATATTGGAAAGATTCACAACCCTAGATAGTTTCTTAATATTGAATTTTCTTAAACCTACTTTAGCGCAATTTTATTTACTTGTTTTTAAATTTAAAATCATCACCATTTCAAATCAATCAATCAACCTGTTAGATACTAGTAAACATTTGACCTCATCAAATTAATAGCTTATGTATTAAGTCCTCATGGATCGATACTTTTTATACTACTTGAACGATACGTGCACTTGCGTTATACGCGTGTGTTTACGCCGGTCACATATACACATCTTATTGTATATCACATACTCATTGCCCTTAAGAGCTTACATTTCACTCAAAATATAGGCAACAACAAGTAAGTCCGCTTAACAAATCGAGTCTGTCCAACAAACCCAACCGTTTTCCCTAGCCAACATCATTCAAATTTCGCAGAATCCAAATTCCACATCAATATGACTCAGACGCTATATTAGTATTGTGCTATAGCTACTGAGTTGTCTATGTATTTAGAGATCAAATCCAAATACTATGAGACAACCGCAAACACTACACTAATATGAAAACTTCTAATCTATAGGGTCACTATGCAACTTCATAAGTCAATACTTCAAAAGTTGCAACTGATTCCACCAATTCAGTAGAATCAACGGTGACACTCCCACTGCATCTTTTCTGACTTTATATGACATAGACCATTTAATGTCATAATTAGGATCAAAACTAATCTGATCTTATGGTTGCTAACTAAATTCTCCATGAATAAGAAACTCGTTATTAGTATCTCATATATAACAAAGGAACTTGTTCCGAGACTCATCATATGGTCTATAGCAATTCAAAATAACTTGTAACAATTATGATTAAATTGATATCTATAATCGTACATAATATAGTATTCATTATGCCAACATCCTATGATGAATAAGATTGACTAGAATTTCTAATCAAAATCACTTTCGACAAAGGAATCATCCTTCACGAAAGATGAATACTATATATATAAAAGACACGTTAACTGTCTAACAGTTATACTAACTGTCATACAGATAGCCTTACTGTGTCCTTTATTAGACCATATCTAATACCCGACTAATGGGAGTATCTCACAAGTCTCTTAGTTGTATATCATATATAAAACTTTATATCAAATATATCAGAGACTACTCCCACTGCTTTCACGGAGAAAAGAAGACTTAAGTAAACATTTTACTTTACAAATATCTCATTATTACTTTAATAATGATAATGTCATTAGGATATATAACACTAGAAAGAAATTTACACGCTCCCACTGACCCTATTATCATTTATGTATTCTTTATGCTTTTGATAAAATCAGACAATCTGACTGTATCAAAATAGAGAACACATATTTCCGGAAAGCTTATCTGAGTCTACAATAGGCTCTACAAGCTAGTAAATTAAACTGTGATCTTAGCACAATACAAACTCTAGGCCCATTCTAGAATGAATTCTTCAAACAAAGAAACCGCAACGGATCTCTCATTCGAAAAAAACATTCAAGAACTCACTTTGCATTCTTTAGCTTTAGCCAAAATACAGTTTAATATGAACATTAACCAACAGATCCTTAATTGTTCAATTAGTGCGACTAGAGACAAGTTTTCTCAGAATCTACAATAGACTACTGAGTATAACCTTTCTTACTATCATACTATAAGGTCAAACCTTTATCAAGCTAACTTCGATTCTACTGTGCAAACAATTTGCACATTTTATGAACTATTCATAACAAAAGCTTAATCAATTGAAAACTTGATCGTAGTAAGCTATGAACAATCCTAGATCTATGGTTCAATGCTAATTTCCGAAATCGATATCAAATATCGCTCCCACTATAAGTTATAGGATAATTTTCTTCGACAAGAAAACATCAGAATCATTAAGTATCAGATACTTTGTAAATGATTATGATATCCTATTAAACTTATACGGAAGTTGTCTAAGGGTCTTTTCATCTAATTAATTACTTAGTTTCATTACAGTTTATCACTCTCACATTTGACTTCAATAAGTCAAGTCTTTTATGCAATCGTTAACATCCAATGTTACATACCAAGGAATAAAACTATTTTATTGCTCGGGTCGTAGAAAAGATATTCTATCAAATAGAATATAATATTCTATTAAATAGAATAAATGATAAACTTTTCACTCATACCTCCGAGGCGCAAGTGCTTTCAATTATATAACAATTATACAAAAGAAAGTTTCAAATCTCAAACTTTTCAAGATTCGAATTTTCTACAATACATATCATATACGTAACAGTAGAAACTAATGGAACAATAATTAAAGAGATAAATTAGCGTTACTGGAGCATAATCCCAAAAGTATTGAAACTAATTCGGTAACACTCAATATCAATGAATTAAATCATATAAGATTTAATTACTCCCACTGACCAATTCCATCAAAATAGAATCGTGGAAGTTTAATATTGAGTAAGAATCATATTCATTAAATAACTATAGAACTATTTGCCTTAAATTCACATGTTTGATCATATCAAACATCTTTGAACAATTCAAAGATCCACAATGAATTTTACAAATATAGTTTTCAACACTACAAATAGAATATCCTTGAACCATTCAAAATATTCTATCCGTGTTTCATTAGAAACGTATTGAAAGTTCTCGAACCATTCAAGACGTTCAACATGTTCTCTATTAGAAACACGTAACTAAGTCATAACAATTCATTAACTGAGTTACGAAGCAAAGAAAACTATACAAGGAAATTTCTAAATCATTAAACTACACACATCCAATGTATTAGTTTAATGAATCGGTGGTCCAATGACAATCACCGGTTAAATGAGATTTAATCACAACCTGAATACAATATTCATTAAATGGATAAGGATATATGGTGTGATCTCATATCTGACCATCATTTACCATAAGGAATAAGCATTTGATGCTTTTATGATAAAACCTCATAAAACACAGTTCTCAGTTATTTACTTTACCAATATTTTCTTAATTTTTATATTCATCAATGACACTACTAGTCATATTAAAATATGTAACAAATATTTATACAGAACAAGTAACTATCAAGTAGTCACAAGTTCTGATATCAAATATCAAAACAGTTATTAAACATTATTTTAAATCACTAGACGAGAGATCTGGTATCTAATACCTACAGTTGTCGTATTGTGAGAGTCGATATTCCTTGTACACAACTATACATATCTCTTTTCTTAAGCTTTATAATGCGTTCAATTATTCACAACGATTGCAAATAATTGATTAACAAACTGTGTCAGACACGCGACTTCTAAAAGTCACTAAAACCAAGAAACGTTCTTAAAAGATAAACAAATACTTATGAGGTTTTCTTAATGCCAGTCAAGAATCTCAAGACATGAACTATTCAAGTCAATTCTTACTACATAAGAAACAATTCTTACTAGACTATCGAATCCAAACGCAGATATCCTTTTAGGTTACCTAATCGCAACTTAGAAACTAAGTCACAAACCATCTTGATTTTCAAGAAAATCCGAACAACAGTTCCCGATGGTTTTCTCTAATCTAACAATATCTAAGTCTACAGTCTTTCTAGAACCTATTCTAGAATTACGCAACCATAAGTAAAGTCAGAAAACCTATTCAAGTAATAAGCATGCAGTGGATCAGAAATATAATTCTATAAACAATATAGAATAAAAGGAAAATGAAGTAGAATTTTCCATAAAATTACACACTGCTTAAGTTATGGATTTTTAACCCATCAGTGTCTCCCACTACATTACGTAATACTGTAATCCCCAATGGACAACGGGAATTCAATAATTAAATCGAATTCCATAGTGAGAGTAGGATCCCTTGAATATATTTCGACTCACAGCTTTGGCACGATCTCGCTTACGTATATTCATTAGGTAGACAACCCATTGTCAATTACTCACCAGTGACTCCTAGTTTTGGTCCTGACCGTTTCTCGTTATGACAGCTTTGGCACGTTCAGAATGAGGCGTATCAAGGCTTCACTTGTCAATGACAAACTCAAGCTACCGATGTAGTCCTGACAGCTTTGGCACGTTCAGGATTTCCATTTTCACTTGAATTTGCCTCGTATCAATATACAACCGGCATGGATAAGATCCCATAACCTACACCCTCACAGCTTTGGCACGATCTCGGATGCAGTTATAGAAAGATACCCATAAACCGTACTGACAAGATGGACCAAGAAACATGTATTCAATACACGTTACTTTACAACCTTATTTAAACGGGGATTTTCCTCAGGAAGCTATACTCTACATCAAATGCCGAATTTTAATCTAAATCATTTTCTAAATAATTCAATTCTACCTTAGAAAACATAACACAATTTAACTATTAAATTTCAGTTACATTTCCGTTAGTATAAAACCGAAAAGTAAAGAAACATATCTAGATTACATGCTTGTGCAAACATTAAAATTGGATTATATATCAAATATCAATCATGAGTAATGTAAAGGATGAAGCATCAGACCTGCTCTGATATCATTTTTTTTGTTTGGGCGGACGCAGCGGAAGCGCGGTTCGGGGAAATCGTAATTTTAAAACTTTTTCAAATTACCGAATAAATTATTCAATACCTAATATGAATAATTTATTCATATTTCACCTAAACCTATTTATTCGATATCAAATAACGACATAAATATATTTGAAACATCGCGAAACTTTTACGAAAAATATTTTTCAGCAAAATGACGCAAAACACATTTTTGATCGAACCGACCACCCGACTCTTATGGGGACTGCCCAGGTCAGCCCCAATAGTGTCAAGGCAGTTCATGGGCTGCTCGAACAATGACAGATTCATTGTTTGGGCAGCCGTCACCCGGTTGACACAAAAGTCACCCGGTAACACCGTTTTTGGCCGTTTTCGCTTATTTTAACTCAGAAACAATTTCCGGTAGTTGTTCCAACACCAAAAATACATCCAAAACATTCATAAAACATATTTTTCATCAAAAAAATCAGATCCATTCCAGGTATGAAACAGAAAATGAAATTGCCAATTTATCATGCTTTAAATCCAATTTTTTAACATTAATAAAATTAATCTCAACACCAAATCAAGTCACCACATGTGAGCGACCCAAGAAAAATTCTAAGTGTTACAAGAGTGATCATAACACTCTAGAATGGCAACATGTCATCAAATGAATAAATTGGATAAAAATTACACTAATTTCATCCAATACACTTCACGCATGCACCTATACTTCCATATCCAACATCCACAACCAAAAGCCCCAATTTTTACAAGCAAAGAAACCCTAGAACCATTCTAAGAAATCAAGAAATGAGAAACAAATTTCAAAGCTTTAGGGATTTTGAAGATTACCTCTAAAACTCCAAAGTTCCTTAAGTTATTTCTTGATTTTTCCTTCACTTTTGTGCTTGAATCATCAAGCATCCATGAAACCCATTTTTCATGTTTCTAATTTGAGGTTCTCGGCCAAGGTGTTAAAGTGGATGAAGATGAAATTTTTTTTCACTTTTAAAATCCTTATAACCGACTTTTGCAAGGGTAGTTTAAGGATTTATTAAATTTTAATAAAATTAAATTATGTTATACTTTATATTAACTAATCAAAATTTCACATAAAAAGTTTAATAAAAAAATATGCCATGTGTTCCAATTATATATCACCATTTATCATACTAATTATGACAAATGGATAAGATATTTAATTTTCAATTATTTAATTATTTAACAATTAAATAACTAAATAATTAAATAACATCCATATATGTATTTTATTTATATTAAATAACAAATACATATATTTATGGCACGTGTCAAAATCTCATTTGACGAATAATTAATGTATATCTAATCGTATTATGTATCAAATACAAATACATAATAATTATGATCGGACAAAATCCCCTAATGCATGTGTTATCGTTTAACCGATTAAACGTTCCGAATTAACTTATTTAATCCGATGAAGTATTATGAATAATCCGTATTATTCATATCGCGTTGCCCAAGTGCTCAACAAGTACACTTCATATTGTGGGACTCTCTAACTTTAGGTTTATCCGTCACGAAATCCAATTTCGTGTCCATAATCCACCCACTCATGGATTATGACGACCACAGATAATCTCACTAAATTATGCAAGCCGAGGTCATTGCATACGCATAATCCCTCCTTCACAGGCTATCTATATTATACCTAGGATATAGATGAGAACGTCAAATTCGTTCGGTATAATATAGTCGATTTCAATTTACGATCTCTAAATAACACTCGGAACTGATTTTCGAAGTTATACCACGACCATGGATTTACTAGATCGTAAACACGTGAGGATGCCTATGCCTTATACACAGGACTGAAAGATCATATCTTGATATGCACTGAATATAATGAGCATCAGTCCACACCCAACGAACAGGCGGAGGTCTGATTATGAATAGATTGGTGACGTGACTGCCGTCAAAGTATGGAGGATAACTCATATATCCCACTGTGGTATCTCAAGTCGAAGGACCACTATGCTCGCTCAACTCGAGAAGATTCCTATTGACGTTGGTGTACCATCTATTAGGAAATCTTCAGTGAGTCGTTCAGTGTTAATCAAATAAACACCTACATGTCTATACGATTCTCCCGAGACTCATGGTTCATTGGGATAAACCATCGGAACAAGTCACGATATACGACATGTACTGGTCTCAGTGGGTTTTACTAACCGACCCGTGTTAGTAAATCTTGACCAAAAACTTTATTTAAGGATATACATTTTATAGTGCGCTTCCCAATGTCAATTACAAATTACGTTGTAACTTCGCACTATATTATAATATATTGTAAATCCTAGGGTCTTTGTCTAATATACACGTATAACTGAACCAGATTTAGTTTCGATCTAATCGTAATCAGATATCTAATCGTAATTAGATCGAATAAGTGTATAAAAGACAAGGGTGCTACCATTAAATTAGTAATATTATGGAAAATAGAATTGCTCGTATTTATGAATCCGACATAAATGCGATCTGGATTGACACTCTGAGCACCGACCCTAACAGACCCGACCTGGTTTGAGAAGTCAAAAAGTTTTACCAAGTATCATTCACCTCGGTATGCCAACCCAAGGAACGGAGGTGGGATCACAGAGTCTGCTTGAAGTCATGTGACGTATACCCTATTTGAAAGGATAAGCTTATAGAAGTCTAATGATGATTGTGGGAAAATCAACGGTTTTCATTGGAAGTAGCCCATGCCAGCCACCATATGGCAGTGCGAGGTAGGGAAGTGGCAGAGCAGAGTCACTAGAGGCCTCCAGAGGCCATAATAGGCCGGTGTAGTACAATAAAATGGGCTAATCTGATTGGTCGATTTATGGGTAGTTGAGGAGAGCTGTTACTATAATGATGGCAGTGACATGAGCTGACGTAATGGGCGGTGGAATAGTGAATTTGGAAGCCTATATAAAAGGGTTGAAGGTTCAGATTCAAGAGAGTTTTCTGGGGATAGTAATTTTCGAATCTCACAACTTGTAAAATAGCTAAGAGCTTCTAAACTAGTGATAGAGAGAGAAAGCAGGACGGTTCCCGATCACTTGAGAGATTTGTACCGAGCATGTCATAAGACCCGAAGTGTTCAATTTTACTTGACCAAGTCAGTGAATTGTAACGGGCTAGTGTATGACTCGAGGTGTTTATCAACTCTTTGTAAGCTCTAAACCCCACTTGTAGATCGGGTCGATCTTGACCCGAGCAGTAATATAATACCCCATTTTTACTCTCGTGGACGTAAGTTGGAGGCACTCTTCGCTGAACCACGTAAATCCTTATCTTTGTGATTATTTGTCTGCTTGCTAAGTTTGCTTTGGTTCCCTACTAACCAAACAAATTCACTGATGATGAAGGTTTGTTCGAGGAGTTAATTCCCAAATTACCTTTTTAACGAAAAACAACCGTCAACACAACATACTAGCTAGCTTTTACACAAAAATGTAACTGGATCCCGCTAATCAAATTAACGAGTGATAAATGATAAAGAATATTAACATCATTCCACAGATAAGATAAGCATGTAAAATTACTGTGACTGATGATGAAACTGCTTGTTGATTCTACTGACAGAATAATCATAAGCACGAACCAAGCGCTTATGAAATCTCGTGAGGTTTAATCTCACATTTTGGCCATGGAGATAGATTGTCTTAGTGTATTGCCATCCCTTTTTGTTCACACTTGAAGGGTCTCTAAGTACAGGATCATCTTTATCATATTGGTCATATAATGAGCTTTCTTTGGGAAGAATTGAGTAGCCAATATACTTCAAACCAAGTTTCCTTGCTGGTTCTCCATAGTAAGTCTCAGCTGCCCAATCAGTTCCAAGTGGAATTATCTGAATAAACACAGAGCCAGGCTTCATGAATAGAAAATGAGTCATGGCTGCACCGTGGACTCCAACCATCACATCGCTTGAGTTAAGTGCCCAATATATCTTCGCCAATTCTGTCGTCCGTTTAGGCCTCACAACTTCAACTCTAAACCCAATTTCCTCTGCCATTTTCACCATCAAATCCTCGTTTGTTATTTCTCTAGACCCATTTCTAGATAAAATGACCAACTTTGCTTTCTTCAATTGATCTTCCTTTCCAATTCTTAGTTTTTCTTGTGCCTCATCCCGGATCAAACCTCTTATTCGAGGCGAGTAAGCTTGATCTAGAATATTTCTAAATTCAACAATAGTCTTATTTCCCCACATCAATGAAGGATCCACAGTGAGCTCACCATGGATTCTTAGACCAACAATGGCTTCTGGAAAGCAATGACTTCTCTTGTCTCCACTAAAATCTATTACAGGATAATCCGATAGACGAGATAAAACATCACCATACTTCATAATCCACCAATTATGATACTCAAGAATGACAAACACAACCTTCTTCTTCAAATGCTGAGATGTAATATACAATGGCAAAATCCCATCATTAAATTCATGATAAACATTACCAGTATAGCCCCCGGTTGAGAAAAACACAGCTGGGACATCGTGAGTAACATCACAATCATGGTTTGTTGCCGCCATTTCTTTCTTCAGAACAAGGTCTAATTCATCAATGGTGTCCATTACACTTGTTTCCCATTTTCGGGTATACGGTCTGATCTTTTCATGTTGCAGTTCTTCTTCAACCATGCTTTTGATGAAGCCATTGGTGTTTCTGTAAAGAATGATTGAAGAGGAAGCAGAGTTTGTTCTCACATCCCCTTTCATGATACATATGTCAGAACGAATACTGCTTCTATCACAACATATAGTCCCTGCATAAACAAACCACAACAAAACAACTAAATAATTAATTATTTCACCAAATTTTTACAATTAAAAAAAAAATTGGGAATATCATTATCAATAATCCTATGGTTGAAACACATATTAAAAACTAAGATCATACTCACTTCAAATTATAAAAAAAATATTTAAAAAAATATCTTCCTTCTCTTTTAGAAATCTATTCTCAGCTATCAAATTGAACAAGGGGAATTTTAAGAAGCATTGACCAAAACTTAAAAAATTTCACAAAAAAAAAAAAAAAAAAAAATGTTGTTTTTCTTTTTAAAGAGGGAGAGAATATGAGAGGCTGACCGTTAGAGATTGAAGAACACATAGGGGCATTTACATCAGCAACAAGGCTTTCATCTTCCTCACCAACAGAATCTGCAAAAGCTTTAAACAAGAAAAAAACAAACATGAAGAAACAAAAAAACCAGAGGAAACAGAACAGAACAAAACATAAAAAAAAAAAAAAAAAAAAGAACCCAACAGAGAAAGCCAGCTTACAGAGGAAAGAGAAAGTGGAGGAAAAGCTGCTAAGGAGATGAGGAACCAAGATAAAGCTGCAAGAAAGAAGAGAGAGAAAGAGAAGAGAAAGAAGCTTAGGCCTGCTGCTGCTAATGCTTCTCTTGTTATTATTATAACTTGGTGCACAAACTAAAACAAGAGCAGCTGCAGGAGCAGCACAAGACTCATAATCATAATCTTGTTCAAAGGGTGTCTGCATCATCTGCTGTTTTACATTTACATCCACTGCATGATGTTGTTGTTCCTCTTTCTTCAACTTAAGGTAACGCTGGTTATAGCGCCCCATTTGTTCTTGCAAAACAAAAAGAAAAAAAGGCTTCAATCTTTCTTCACTGTTTTATAAGCTTTTGCTTTTGTGATGGCTTTGAAATGAACCCAGCTTGAAGAAAGAGAGGAGAGAGAGAGTTTTTCTTCTTTGGGTTGGCCAAGTTTACACGGAGGAGAGCAAATGAAATGAGGCCACTTTATAGTTTGTAGAAATTAAAAGTGTGTTTTTTTTTTTTTTTGAGAAATTAAAAGAGTGTTTATTTAATTAGTTTGTGAATCGTGTGCGCGCGTGAGCTGTCAAACGAGGATAAATCAGCAGCAACCTTAGTGAAATGACATTGCGTTGCGTGTTATGTGCATGACGTACTTCTTATAATTGACGGGAACAAAAGCAAGCATAAAATTATTGAAGTATAAGAAAAGTTACGAGGCCATTTGATCTTCTTTGAAAAGGAATTAATATTGATGAATGCAGATTTGATCTCCCCTATAATCTAGATACTTCGGGCCGGTTTGTTCATATATTGTCAAAAATTTTATTTTGATGACGATTGTTTTCTTTCACCGTCAGTTGAAAAAGTTTTCTTAGAATTTTTGAATGGAAAATGTGATGGTATAATAGTCTTCCTTAAATGCCTATCACATCCATTAAATCCTTCAAATCCTTTTTGTTTCGTCTCCCTAATGTGACAAGTTTCGTCCATCCGTGATTCACACACCAAAACTTAGACAGCTATGATCAATCGAGTTCGTGGCTCTAATCCAAGCTCTTTATTCTTGCTTCAATCTAACAATCAAGATCAACCCGAGTAGTCTATTTAAAGGCTATTGCAGTTCATCTTCTAACTTTCACAACTTCATCTTCTCCAAAACGCTCTCAAAATCTTCAAACTATTCTCTGCAACTTCAAGCTCTTTCAATAGCTTCAAGCACTCAACTTTCATTTTCAGCCTCAAAAAATACAAGGGTCATCTGATCTCCCTCATTTCTTTCTTTGCCCTGAGCATACTTTAAATCCATAACTGATGTGTGATGAACATAGTAAACACATGCCTTGTGTAATGGCTTTTTTGTGGGTTTAATCTGAGATTTTTGGATTTGGTATTGCGTGTATGCGTTTATGGTCATGATATGGGTATATGGGTATGTGTTTTTGTTTTGCATCTTTGGTGTTGAATGTATGTGAATGTACGTATTTCTGGGATTTTTTTTGTGTTTCTTGCTATGGTCATGCTTACAGCCTTATTGCTTCACCATTATTAGGGTTTTTTTATTTATAGATTTCTAGGGTTAGTCACTTAGTAAGGATGACTTAGAAAACCCTAAATAACATTAGGCTCAATTAATAGCAAACATAAGCCTATAACAATTGTGAGTGTAACTTGGACTAACCTGTTAGGGTTGGTACTCAGAGAGCCAATTTTATTATGTATTTCCATGTAAATACTAATGTAACATTTTATTATGAATGAAATAAACAGTTTCTATTATATAACATCTCTTTTTATATGGTAAAGACGTAACAGACCTTAGGATGATTAGTTATGATACTGTTGGAAAAGCGTCGCAATTGACATTAAGTTGTATCATGACATTGTCATCCTTAGACAGTTCCTGGTCAATGTTTATACTACTTGATCATTAAAGTAAACCCGTTGAGACTGGTACATGTCGTATATTGAAATCTTGGATTCCAATGGTTTCTCAATGAACCATGAGTCTTGGAGACTCGTATAGATGTGTAGGTGTTTATAGCGGATAAACATTGAACGACTCACCAAAGATTCTTGATGGATGGTACTCCAACGTCAATAAGAATCTTCTCGGGTTGAGTGAGCATAATGATTCTTTGACTTGAGATACCACTGCGGATATATGAGTTATCCTCCACACTTTGATGGCAGTCACATCACCGATCTATTTAGATCAGAACTCCGCCTGTTCGTTGGGTGTGGACTGATGCTCAGGATATCCTGTGTGTATCAAGAAATGATCCGTCAATTATGTGTACAGAGCATATGTATTCAATATGAAATTAGCAATCTGTTAAATCCATAGGCCCGTGGTACACTGTAGAAATTAGTTCTAAGTGTTATTAAGAGATTTCTAATAGAAACGTCGACGTAATTATATATATAGAGATTTGACGTTTATATCTATATCTCTGGAATAATCCAGATATCTGTGACGAAGGGATTATACGTATGCAATGACCTCGATCTGTTTGGTTCAGAGAGTTTATCCATGTTTGTCATAATTTATGGGTCGGTAAATTATGGACACGAAATTGAATTTTGTGACAGATATGCCTGAACCTAGAGAGTCTCACTAATGAAATATACTCGTAGAGCACTAGGGCAACTTTTATGAATAATATTGATTATTTATAAATCGTTTAACGGTTAAACGAAAGATACGTGCAAAGGAACCTAATGGTCATTTTCTAATTAACGTGTATTTATATTTAATGGATGATTTTATTAAATACACATTAATTAAATGTCAAATTGTGATATTTGACATATATCATCAATATATATGTATTTGAATAATTAAAGTAAATATAATACATATATTTAAAATATTTATATTTAAATAATTATTTAATTATTAAATAACTAAATTAATTAAAAATATAAATATCTTATGTTATGATTAGTTAGGAAATGGCTTAATATGATTGGTTACACTTGTTAATATTCATTTAATATTGTAATGTACAACTTTAATAAGTTGACTAACCTTTAATAAATTGAAACAAAAAAATATCTAGATATTTATTTTATTCCCAAAATTCGGCCAAGTGATTGGGGGGAGTATAAATTATTTTGTTTCATTTCTTTCATTAGGTTAAGCATCCAAAATATTTCAAGGTAGAGTTGAGAGAAAAAGTTTAAGTGTTGAGAACAAAAATGAAGAAATCTTCCATTTATGTAAGTTTTTCTAATTTTTCTTAAACTAGAAAGTTGTTTCTATTATTCTAAGTTACAACATGTGTTGCTTGGAAGTTTTTTCTACTCTCTTGATTTTGTAATAAGTGTGGTGGAAGTTTGATTAAAGATGTTTGCATGTTTGTTGAACAAAGAAAGCATGAAATTAGTTCTTAAGCTCTCTTTTGATTATTTGATAATCATGCTGCCATTATAGAGTTTTAAGGTCACTCATTTATAACCTATGATTGTTCTTAAGTTATTTCATTGTGGTGAGACTTGATTGGTGTTGTGAAGATTGATTTAAAGTATTGAATTTGATTAATTTGGTGTAATTTATCAATTTAAAGAAATTATAAAATTAGGTCATACCCCTTTCCAAATTTGGGGCTTTTCATATATGTGTTGTATTATGATGTTTATATGATTTATATTAAATTTGGGATTGATTAGATTTGATCTTGACTTGTTTTGAACAAGATTGGACTAAAATACAAATCCTGGAAAAAAAACTGGGCTATTCAGCAATTTGACAAAAAATTGGATTTTGTGTTGCAATTTATATTTTCATGTATTAGATATGTATAAATCATTTTGAGATTGATTTGGAATCACTTAAATATGTATTTGACAATTTGAGGACCAAAATTATCAAAATACAAAGTTATGGGGTCAATTCGGTAATTATAAGAAATTTGATTTCTTGGGTAAAAATTTCAAATTTTAAGTATTGAGTAATTAAAATAAATAAGTTTATTTTAATTCATCCAAGAAAATTTTTGAAATCGGAAAAATTTATTTTTCCACGTTCCACTGGGTTACCCGGGTATTCCCTATAAAACCCCAATAAAATTGTATCAGAGAGAGTCTGATTCTGAAAACTCGATATGATTATGCCTTTAAATTCAATGTTTAATTTAATCTTTATTTTATGCATGCATGTGTTTATTTAATTTGATTAAATAAAATAAAAGCATCTTTTGCGGAAAAATCCTTATTTGAAAATAATATTTTTTTATTTAATATGTATTTGATGCATATTACTTGGCCCGTCTTGTCAATACCGCTTATGGATAAATAATCTACGACTATATCCGAGAACGTGCCAAAGTTGTGAGGATATGGCCGGTAGAAATTTATCTATACCGGATATATTTTGATATTAAGTGAATTCAAGCGAAAGTGGAATACTAAACATGCCAAAGCTGTCAGGGTTACGCAAGTATCTTGAATTTATCAATGACAAGTTTAACCTTGATACGCCTCCTTGTGAACGTGCCAACGTTGTCACAACGAGAAACGACCGGGACCGAAAACCTAGGAGTCATTGGTGAGTGATCGACAATGAGTTGTCTACCTAATGAATATACGTAGACGAGAACGTGCCAAAGTTTTGAGCTGAAATATATTCATGGGGTCCACCTTTCACTGTTATGTTATGATTTCATTATCGCATGTTTTGTATTATGTCTAGGGCTTACAGTTTTGCATGAAATAGTGGGAGGGGCATTTTTAGATTAAAAATCGATGATCTATTTAATGCTTTTGATATAATATGAAATTATTTTTCTGCTAACCATTGATTCATTGTCTATTTGATAGATTTGCAATGACAGCACCTTCAACCAATCCTTTTGCTCGTGTGCTTGATACGAATAAACTTAAGGGCGCTGAGAACTTTACGGATTGGGATATGGATTTGAGAATTGTCCTCAGATCTGAAAAGCTGGGATATATTTTGGAAGGTCCATTACCGCTTGCTATATCAGATGATGCATCACCTGAAGAGATTGAGACTTTTCGTAAATGGAAAGATGATGATTTAAGGGTTAAATCATTCATTCTCAGTTCTCTTTCTTCTGAATTGAAGAGACAATACTTTGAGATGCATGATGCATATAGCATGATGACACAACTTCGTGAATTGTTCATAAACCAGGAACAGGTCGTGGTTCATAGAGTTGCAATGGAACTATTCCATTCTAAACTTGATGAGGGGCAGGCTGTGAGCACACATGTGCTTTATTTGATCCATTTGATTGAGCAATTGAGGCGCAGTGATTTCCCTATCAATGATACTCTAGGACGGAGTGTCATACTTGGTTCGCTTCCGGCGTCGTATCGCCAGTATGCCATGTACTTTAACATGAATGGCATCCACTACTCTTACCGTGAGTTGCATAGGATGCTTCTCATAGCAGAGGAAGATTTAAAGAAGGGAGTTCCAACTCACCTTCCTAAACGCACTTCGTTTTCCGCTTCTTCCCAATCCAAGTCAAAGGGGAAGAAGACAAAGGGAAAAAAAGAATAAACGTTTCAATATTCCTCCGCAGGCTAAGGTAGTGAAGCCCAAAAGAGCTTCTGAAGATAAATGCCATCACTGCCAGAAGGTCGGGCACTGGAAGATGAATTGTCCTGACTAGGGGTGTTCATAGGGTCGGGTCAACCCGTGACCGGACCCGATGTGACCCAACCCGACCTGCTCAGGTTCAAAAATATTTGCAAAATTTCAACCCGACCCGAAATTTTCGGGTTAGGCAACAGGTTTGATACTAAAACCCGACTCGACCTGACCCTATAATATTTTTATTGTTTTTCTAAAAATTTTATTATTTTTCTAAAAATTTTATTATTATTTTTTAAAAAATTTTTAATATTATTTCTTTTGTTTATTATTTTTTTGTATTAAAACTTTATATATTTGATAATTTTTGGGACATAAAATAACTAATATTTATATTTCAAAATAATTAATTCATTAAAAAAAATTTATTTTTTTAACAACCCGACGACCCGAACCCGATCGGGTTCCACCTTCAAATGACCTGACCAGCGACCTGACTTTTCCGTGACCCGATCCAATCTCACAAAATTTCAAAAAACTCGACCCGACCCGACCCGTGAACACCCCTAGTCCTGACTACCTTGCCTAGATCAGGAGGGAAAGAACATCGACATCAGATACTTTATTTTTCCTATTATTGATATCTCATTGGCCTGTGAAGCTATGACATCTAATTGGATTTTAGATTCTGCTTGTCCTATTCACATTTGCAATACGTTGCAGGTGCTGACGGAAAGTAGACGGCTGAAATCTGGGGAGATGCAGTTGCGATTCGGGAATGGCGACTCTCTGGATGCGGTTGCAGTAGGCATATACGAGATTGCCTTACCCATTGGAAGACTTTTGTTAAATGACTGTTATTTTGTGCCAGGATGTGTGGCGAATATTATGTCACTTTTTGTATTAGATACTAAAAGATATAATGTAAATATTAATAATCGTTCTTTGTATTTATATGATAGAAATAATATTCAGATCCTTTATTGTCCAAATGAGTATGGTCATTACATATTGTGTACCTCACAAGATATCTTTAATACTGGAATTAATAAACTTAAACAATCTGATATAAATAATACTGAATTGTGGAACGTGAGGTTATGTCATATAGGCATGAAATGCCTAACCCAGTTGGTTAGGAATGGTTTGATATATGATCTCACCATTGAACCTTATCCAACTTGTGAATCTTGCATTCAGGGTAAAATGACCAAAGCCCAATTTTCGGGTGTTGGACACCGAGCCACTGACTTATTAGAACTCGTACATTCTCATGTATGTGGTCCTATGATTCAGACTGCACACAGTGGTTTTTCATACTTCATCACCTTTACCAATGATGTGTCACGGTACGGTTATGTTTATCTGATGAAACATAAATCGGTAACCTTTGAAAAGTTCAAAGAATTCCGAAATGAAGTAGAAAAACAAACTGGTCAATATATTAAATGTCTTCGATCTGATCGAGGCGGTGAATATATGAGTGGAGAGTTCACTGATTATTTAAAGGTGAATGAGATTCTCGCTCAATATACTCCTTCGGGCACTCCGCGACACAATGGAGTGTCAGAAAGAATAAATCGCACATTATTGGATATGGTCCGATCGATGTTGAGTTATACAGATTTACTTTATTACTTATGGGGTTATGCTCTTTTAACTGCCGCTCATCTCCTGAATAAGATTCCTTCCAAAGCTGTTCCTACGACTCCGTATGAGATATGGACCGGTAGGAAACCGAATCTTAGTTATGTTAAGATTTGGGGCTTCCTCCATATGTCTAGATGGCTCAGCAGAATAAGCTTTTGCCTCGAAGGCAGAAGTTTAGGTTTGTTGGATACCCTTCAAATACGAAATGATATTTGTTCTATGATACCAAGCATCGAAATGTGTTCGTAGCTCGCTTCATAAAATTTCTAGAAATAGAATTTTTGTCTGAAGGTGGTGATCATAGACAGGTTGAACTTGATGAAGTAGACCAACGGAGGAACCTGAAGTTCACGAAGATGAATAACCTTCAACACACACACTCCGTAGGTCACAAAGAGTATCTAGACCTCCTGAACACTTGTATTTGATACAAGAAAAGAGTCTAAATGTTCTTTTAGTTGAAGAGACTAACCCTTTTTCCCTATAGAGAATCGATGTTGGACATCGACTCCGTGAAGTGGCAAGACACCATGAAATCCGAGTTAGACTCACTGCATGAGAATCAAGTTTGGAACTTGGTTCTGCTTCCTGAAGGAATTGTTCCTATTGGTTGTAAATGGATTTACAAAAGAAAGCAAGGGCTTTACGGAAAGGTTGAAACCCTTAAGGCCCGACTGGTAGCTAAAGGTTACTCGCAGCGACCTGGTGTCGACTACGATGAAACTTTTTCACTAGTTGCGATGCTAAAGTCTATAAGGATTTTGTTGTCTATTGTCGCATACCATGATTACGAGATTTGGCAAATGGATGTTAAAACAGTTTTTCTAAATGGATTTCTTGATGAATAAATCTACATGGAACAGCCGAAAGGTTTTGCATCCAACGAGAACTCGGGCATTGTATGCAAGTTGAAGAAGTCCATTTATGGATTTAAACAGGCTTCACGAAGTTGGAATCTTCAATTCGATGAGATAATCAAATTGTCTGGTTTTTCAAGAATTCGGAAGAATCCTGTGTGTATAAAAAGGCTAGTGGGAGTATGGTGGTATTTTTAATTCTCTATGTTGACGACATCCTTATCATTGGGAATGATATCGGGATGATACAAGGCGTCAAAGCTTACCATTGTAAGAATTTCTCCATGAAGGACCTAGGTGAAGTTTCTTTTGTCTTGGCATAAAACTCTATAGAGATATAGAAAGGAAGCTTATTGGGTTATCCCAATCAACGTACATAAATAAGATCTTATAACGGTATAATTTTGGTAACTGTAAGACAACAAATATACTGTTCAGACATGACTTACATATTTCAAAGAAGATGTGTCCACAAACAGAAGATAAAAAGATTAGAATGTTTAATCAGCCTTATGTTTCGTGTTTGGGCAGCATCATGTATGCCATGTTATGTTCTAAACCTGATATCAGCTTCGCAGTTAGTGTGACCAGCAGATATCAGTCCAATCCAGGAAAACCATTGGATGGCCATTAAACATATCCTCAAGTATCTTAAAGGTACTAAGGATAAGTTTATTATATATGGAGGAAACGAACTGCAAGTTAATGGGTATACGGATTCCGATTTTTAATCGGATCCTGATGATAGAAAGTCTACATCAGGATTCGTGTTTACCCATAACGGAGGTACAGTTTGTTGGAAGAGTTCCAAACAGGGGTCAACAGCTGATTCCACCATAGAGGTGGAATACATTGCAGCTTCTGAAGTTGCAATGGAAGCTGTATGGGTTAAGAACTTTATCACAGAATTGGGAGTAGTCCCAAGTATCGAGAATCTGATTTCTTTATTCTGTGATAATACTGGAGCCATTGCGCAAGTAAATGAACCAAGGGTGCATCAGAAGTCGAAGCATATGGAAAGAAAATACCACATCATTCGAGAGATTATGTCGCGAGAGGACATTTGTGCAAGGTACCGAGTGAAGATAATATAGCAGACCCGCTAATCAATGCCATTCCTCCGAAGTTATTTGATAAACATGTAGAGTCTATTGGTATTAGATACAATCCATATTGTCACTAGAGCAAGTGGGAGAATTTGTTAGGGTTGGTACTCTAAGCGCCAAATTTATTATGTATTTCCCTGTAAATACTAATGTAATATTTTATTATGAATAAACTAAACAGTTTCTATTATATAACATCTATTTTTATATGGTAAAGACGTAACATACCTTAGAATGATTAGTTATGATACTATTGCAAAAGCGTCGCAACTGACATTGAGTTGTATCATGACGTTGTCATTCTTAGACAGTTCCTGGTCAAGGTTTATACTACTTGATCATTAAAGTAAACCCGTTGAGACTGGTACATGTCGTATATTGGAATCTTGAATTCCAATGATTTCTCAATGAACCATGAGTCTTAGAGACTCATATAGACATGTAGGTGTTTATAGCGGATAAACACTGAATGACTCACCAAAGATTCTTAACGGATGGTACACCAACTTCAATAAGAATCTTCTTGGGTTGAGTGAGCATAGTAATTCTTTGACTTGAGATACCACTGTGGATATATGAGTTATCCTCCACACTTAGATGTCATTCATGTCACCGATCTATTTATATTAGACCTCCGCATGTTCGTTGGGTGTGGGCTGATGCTTAGGATATCTTGTGTGTATCAAGAAAGGATCTGTCACTTCTGTGTACAAAGTACAGGTATTCAATATGGAATTAACAATCTGTTAAATCCATGGGCCCGTGGTACACTGTAAAAATTAGTTCTAAGTGTTATTAAGAGATTGCTAATAGAAACATCGACGTGATTATATCTATAAAGATTTGACGTTTATATCTATATCTATGGAATAATTCGGATACATGTGACATAGGGATTATACGTATGCAATGACATCGACCTGTATGGTTCAGAGAGTTTATCTGTGTTTGTCATAATTTACGAGTGTGTAAATTATAGACACGAAATTGGATTTCGTGACGGATATGCCTGAACCTAGAGAGTCTCACTAATGAAATATACTCGTAGAGCACTATGGCAACTTTTATGAATAATATTGATTATTTATAAATCATTTAACGGTTAAACGAAAGATACGTACAAAGGAACCTAATGGTCATTTCCAAATTAATGTGTATTTATATTTAATGGATGATTTTATTAAATACACATTAATTAAATGTCAAATTGTGATATTTGACATATATCATGAATATATATGTATTTGAATATTTAAAGTAAATATAATACATATATTAAAAATATTTATATTTAAATAATTATTTAATTATTTAATTGTTAAATAATTAAATTAATTAAATATATAAATGTCTTATGTTATGATTAGTTAGGAAATGGCTTAATATGATTGGTTACACTAATAATATTCATTTAATGTTGTAATGTACAACTTAACAAGTTGACTAACCTTTAATAAATTGAAAAAAAAAAATATCTAGATATTTATTTTCTTAAACTAGAAAGTTGTTTCTATTGTTCTAAGTTACAACATGTGTTGCTTTGAAGTTTTTTCTACTCTCTTTATTTTGTAATAAGTGTTTTGGAAGTTTGATGAAAGATGTTTGCATGTTTGTTGAACAAAGAAAGCATGAAATTAGTTCTTAAGCTCTCTTTCGATTATTTGATAATCATGTTGCCATTATAGAGTTTTAAGGCCACTCATTTATAACCTAGAATTGTTCTTAATTTATTTCATTTTGGTGAGACTTGATTGGTGTTGTGAAGATTGATTTAAAGTATTGAATTTGATTAATTTGGTGTAATTTGTCAATTTGAAGAAATTATAAAATTAGGGTTTATACCCCTTTCCAAATTAGGAGATTTTCATTTATGTGTTGTATTATGATGTATATATGATGTATATTAAATTTGGGATTGATTGGATTTGATCTTTACTTGTTTTAAACATGATTGGACTAAAATGCAAATCTTGGAAAATTTCTGGGCTATTCGGCAATTTGACAAAAATTTGGATTTTTTGTTGCAATTTGTATTTTCATGTATTAGACATGTATAAATCATTTTGGGATTGATTTGGAATCACTTAAACATGTATTTGACAATTTGAGGACCAAAATGATCAAAATACAAAGTTATGGGGTCAATTCGGCAATTATAAGAAATTTGATTTTTTTGGTAAAAATTTCAAATTTTAAGTATTGAGTAATTAAAATAAATAAGTTTATTTTAATTGATCCAAGAAAATTTTTGAAATCGGAAAAATTTATTTTTTCATGTTCCACTGCGTTACCTGGGTATTCCCTATAAAACCCCAACATAACCTTCCTCACCGAGTCGTTTCTTTTTAGGGTTGTCAGACTCTGGTAGTTTTTTCTCCAACACCCTCAATGTCTTGCCTCCTCTTGCACCCGCCCCGCGCCAAATTGAGTTAGTCAACGTGCACCGCTCGAGGTCGGAGGAACTTGATGACTACGATACAATGCCAATCCCCTCAGAAGAAGAGAACCAATCATACAACATGCGGGTAGCATGACCCAAGCCAACACCTCCCCACATGGTCTTCGTTGGCTTGGATATGGATAGATCCTCTACTATTACTCAAGCTGACTTAGACCAGCTTAAATAAATATTCAACATCCCCGAGAAAGTAACTTTAGAATTTCCTGAGGACTGGGAACAAGCCAGTTGACCAACCGGCGGTTGAGTTGCTCTATGCCTGGCCTTTTTTGACATGGGTCTACGCCTGCCCATGCAAAGATATTCTGCCAAGATGTTGGCAACAATGAATTTGGCCCTGTGCCAACTGAACCTGAACGGAAAGAGAGTCCTCGTCGGGCTCTACATCATTTGGAACCGAGCCGGTCTGGACAAGCCATCAGTTGTAGAGATTAAGAGGCTTTATATAATGAATGTCAACCCTAAGGAATATAAGGGTTGGTATTACTTATCCCTTTACGCGGGGGGCAAGTACTTGATCACCAATCTCCTAGTCACCAATAGAAATTCTAAAGACAATTGGTTCTGGGTTGGGGGAGAATATGGTAGAGTCCAAGCTGTTTCGGGTGAGAGAATCACCATACCGAGTGTTTTCCAAGTTAGAGGTAACGTCCTAACCTCTATTTTTCTTTTCCTTCAACTTAGAAATTTCACCATTTTCTCAATTTTTTTTAACTTTTACCTCTTGTAGCTTGCTAGGGTGACCCGCCAAAGGTTCTCCATGAGGTTAGGGCGAGGGTGAAGTAGCAATCTCAATATGGAGGTCACTACATATACCTCATCAACCTTTCTTCTTTTCCCGATATGGCCTTGATCCCGAGCACCCCTCCCTCGAGCGTTAGACAGCCCAGTAAACACTGATTACCCGATTAACTCATACTATTCTTATTTGCTAATTAATACTGTATGTCATGTTTTGTTTCTGCTGACCCGATCTCTATTTCTGACACTTGTATTTTTTTATTTTCGCATATATGTCTGGAAAATGGCTAACTTCTCTACAAATTACAAAGTAGGCCTTGCGAACACCTCAGGGCAGGTTAAGCAGCTCCCGGACCCGGGTCACCACTCCAATTCCCCCATCTTAAAAATAGAACGCGATGATGCATACCCCGACCCCTACTACCCAAGCCACTCACATACCCCCACCGAGCCAGTCCTAAACATCTATTTCCCAAACCTCCAAAACTTAAACACCAGTACCCCAGCCTTCAAAAATACACCTTCACCAGGTCAGGGACGAGACCCATGAAGAAAATAACGAGCAGGGTGCTCAGAATAAGGCTGTGGCCGGGAGAAGCAAAACCTCAACTGCTTCTGCTTAAGAGAATAGAATGGTCCCAAATTTAAGGGTTGAGGACTTCCCGGAGAATGTGAGGGGAAATATAACTCACCTCATGCTGACCATCAACTATCAGCCCATCAAGTAGACATCAATAGATCCTTTTGCTTCAAAACCATATCTCTCGATGAGGTCGTCTAAAGAGTGGGCTGCCTCCAAATGAAGGTAATTCATAACTTAGCTTTATCTTTCGTCATTTTGCTAATAGTTATCACATACTAATGAACTGACCTGATCTCTTGATGTGCAGTTGGCGTACCTTATGGCCACCAATATGGATGTGATTTCAAGCACCCTTGCAGAGGGTGGTTAGGCTCAAAGGCTTCAGAGCCAGCAGACGGTGAGCGAGCAAGAGATGAATGGAGCTAAGGTTGAGATTGAGTCTCTATTCCATGCTTCAAATATCACAAAGAATGAGTGGGATGAGTTCCAAACTAAGGCTTCTTCCAAAACTCAAGAGCTTAAACTGCAACAGGCCAAGGCAATTATGACCTAGACTAAGCTTGAAGGAAATGAGGTCGATCTTGAAAAGGCCACACATGAGTTGAATTAGATGAATGATTAGCTGGTCAAGTCTCAGGATAAACTGGTCAGGACATGGGATGAATTGAACAAGACCCGGGATGAGCTGAATGTAGGAAACATTTTCCCTCGCGCAGCGGAAACTAGGAGTGGCAATGGATCGGGCCCGGACTTTGATAAGCCTGGCTCGAGCCTGAGAATTAATATTCAAGCCCGGGCCCGGAAAAAGCCCATCTCGGGCTTGGGCTCGGGCCGAGATTTATCAGGCTCAATTTTTTAATACAAAAATTATATATATAATTATATATATATAACTTATTATATAAATATAAATATATATTATTTTACTTAAGCCCGGGCTTTTTATGTCGAGCCTGGATTTGGCCCAAGCCCGAGCCGAACCTTTAATTTTAAGGCCTGGCCCGATTTTTTTTATCCCGGGTCGGGCCAAAGCTTAAACAGGCCGGACTGGGCCCTTTTTTTGGCCATGTATATCGGAAACACCTTAGGCACCGTGATCGACCTTGAAAAATTTTCCTGCTCTATCCCTCTCTTAGCAAATCTGACCAGCCATGGTATGATGTTTTGCTTATGTTTTTAGCAATTTTCAGCCACGAAACAGTCTCCGAACAGCCTCCAAATAAGAGCTCAGATCTGAACGCGTTTTGGATCCAAAACTCGCACACAGTTCACCGAAAATAGCCCGTAATTTGTGTGTGACGTAGTATTGTTTCAGGTCTGATTTTTCTCTCAAAACCAACCCCTCAGCACTCTTGAAATAACCCATTTTTTTCCAACACCGAATGATCTTTCGTGCTATGTCTTGCAACCAACAAAAATAAGGGTGGGCTTAGCAAATCTAACCAGCCCATGGTATGATGTTTTTCTTATGTTTTTAGCAATTTTCAGCCACGAAACAGTCTCCGAACAGCCCCCAAATAAGAGCTCAGACTTGAACGTGTTTTGGATCCAAAACGCACACACAACTCACCGAAAATAGCCCATAATTTGAGTGTGAGGTAGTAGTGTTTCAAGTCTGATTTTTCTCTCAAAACCAACCCACCAGCACTCTTGAAATAGCCTATTTTTGTTCCAATACTGAATGATCTTCTGTGTTATGTCTTGCAACCAATAAAAATAAGGGTGGACTTGACTCACAAAATCAATCTCTAAACTCTTTAGAGATTAAGAATATCATGCCAGAGTTTTTCTTTTGTTTTTGTCCTTTCTCGTTTTCTTTCAACACTTGAGATAAAACTAGAACAATGGTGGCTAGGTTTTTCAATCAAGAAAATAATGTTAAAATGATAACATCCTTATCCTTTTATACTTAGGGTAAAATATTGTCAAAAATTGAACAAAAACCCTAAGCCTTTTACTTGTAAAATTCGGCAACCCTAGACATTCTACACCTAATTTTTGCAATAACCAACTTATTAATTGTCGTCATAATGACAATGTTTGATTGAAGAAATAAGATATAAATGTCATTAATTAGATGTTGAATATTTACAAATCATATTTGAAAAATTCTACATTACCATAAATGATATATCAACCATTTAGTATACTTATTAAATTAATAATCATTTATTAAAGAAAAATCTTATATTAAATATAATATAGAATTACATGTGTGACAAAATATATGACCGGCGTAATCACACGCGTATAACGCAAGCGCACGTATCGTTCAATTAGTATAAAAATATCGATCCCACGAGGACTTAATTCCTACTGTTGTTACTAATTATTGAATCTATTTATTTACAAGTATCTAATTAAGGGAGAAGAGAATGATTGCTTGACTGGTTGTTTGAATGTGGATTTGCTAAATAAAATAAATAAATACACAAAATAAAATACTAAGGAAAATAAACAAAATACACAAATATCTAGGGTTGTGATTCCATACAATATTATTCAAATGATGAATTGATTCTCTTATATACGTGTAATAAATCAGTCTGCTAACCTAGAACACGAAATTATATAAAAGCCTCTTCCGATGGTCAGACACAAATACCCAGTATAACCCAATTAATCATATTCCTATGTTAACCAAGTTATATGAATTCATTAAGTTCAAGTTCCAATTATGGCTACCCACGCCCGACAGGTATATTCATATCCTGTAAGGAAATCTATAAAAGGGTTATCTATCCTCAAGGAAGATCGTGAGCTATTAAATCTAAGGCTGAAACCTAAAATCTCTTTTCCAAGTTCATTTTAAATTTACCATATCAATCTTATTGGTGATCAGGCAACAAGAAGCATTAAGCTTAAGATTCAATAAACAAAGTAAAGAATTACCCATAATATAATTAAATAAATTATTAAACATGTTAATATTGTGTTTCATCAATTCCCTAGAATAAAAATAAAATGTTGGGGGTTAGGGATCCACTTTTAGAAATATCACTTTATTATAATATGGAAATTGCCAGTGTTACCCAATTAAGTTGAACCAGCCATAAAAGTGGTGTTATTATTTATCCACAAACTAGCCATATAGGCGGTAATCATCTGTCAACTAAAGACCGACCTATAAGCGGTGTCACATTATGTTACATAATTAAAACCAGCCATTAAGGCGGTATCAACTCTTAATCCATATTAAATTACAATTTCCATATTATAAATTAAGTGAGATTAATCTACCTTTACTATTTTTAATTTAGAAATCTCCATTTATTATAATATATAAATTTATGTGATAATTACCAACCGATCATATAGGCGGTATCCTGATTAAGTTAGATTTAATTAATTCCAACCGACCATATAGGTGGTATCCATTAAGTCAGGTAAAAATCAATTTGATTAAGTCCAACTGACCAATAAGGCGGTATCCAATTAAGTCAGGTTTTAAGATAATTTATATATTATAATTGAGGGAGATTAATCTAAATTATAAAAGCAAAAAGCTTCACCCTTACCCTAGCGGTAAATTAACTACTGAACATAAAAGAAATAAAAATAAAATAAATAAAAATAATTACTGAAAGTAAAAGTGCATAATTAAAATTACTGAAAGTAAAAGTATTGAAAGTAAAAGTGCTGAAATTAAAAGTGCTGAAAGTAAAAGTGCTGAAAATAAATTACTGAAAGTAAAAGTGCTGAAAATAAATTACTGAAAGTAAAAGTGCTGAAAGTAAAGTGCTGAAAGTAAATAAAGAAAAATACTTAATTTTAATTACAAAAACTTAAACAAACAAGATACAATCCTTAAACTCCTATTAGGAACTCTAGGAAGGTATGAAAATTCAAATGAAACTCGGCTGAATTTATAGGCACCAATAGGTCAGGCGCATCGCGACGCACAAGGGTAAGCGTGTCGCAACGCGCTGACGTGTCAAATGCTCATTGGATGCTTTGATCTTTTATTTGCTGATGTGGCACATGCCCAATAGAATGCTGACACGTGGTAGATTTGGATGATTAACTCAATAATTATGCTGACGTGGCGATGACGTGACGATGATGTGGCGATGTGGATTGCCAGTAGCATGTGATGATGACACGTGGCACAAGATGATTGGCTGATGATGACATCACTGACACATGGCAAGCTGACTCGGCGTGTGACTGATATGGACGCCACGTGGCTGACACGTAGATGACACGTGGCGATGGCGATTGTCGGCATCATGTGATGGTGACACGTGGCACGACGCACGTTAACAAGATTGCTGTGATGATGACACATGGCAGGTGCACGTTAGCATCCGGCGTATTTTAGCAAACTTCTCAGATTTTGACACTTGTCCCTGGTGCACGTTAGCAAGCTTCGGCGCACGTTAGCGGTCGTGACGCGTTGTTCGTGTATGACCATTTTGCCTTTTTTTTTTAGTCATTTTTCATTGTTTTGGCCCCGAATCACCTCCAGAGAGTCCTGAAACTTTATTTATATACAAAATAACATAAACCACATCAAAATATTCACAAAACTCAAGAATCTATACAAAATATTAGGTCAAATGAGTGGGAAATAGTGATACATTTACCACTTATCACACCCCCAAACCTAACATTTTGCTAGTCCTCGAGCAAAACAATAAAATAAAATAACATAAACATCTTTAAAATAAAATTAAGCTAAGACACTTTCATAGGGATCACAGTTGCATTTAGCGTATGCAACAAGCCTTTAAACTCCTAGGTGTCCCTAGTGGACGATTTGTAGTCTTGTGAGGGCTTACAGTAACGATACCCCCAAACGTTTTAAAAAATAAAAAGATAGTAAAACTAATGCACATAAAAGCAAAAAGACAAGAGAAAAGAGAATAAACAAGTTAATGACTAATCAGGTGAAACTTCTTATCCAAGTTAATAGTTGTTTTGTTTCTTTCTAAATTACCGAATAAGTAAATTCTCTGATTATTTTTATCATTCTCCATACACACAACCAACAAAATATTAATCAACTCAGTTTTCCCCACAATAGTCAAAAGTGTAGTTGTAAAGAAGGTAATATTTTGTCCTAAAGTTATATCAGAATTCATACCTTTTTTAAAATAATGGAATATTTTTCTGATTTTTCTGATTTTTTTTTTATATACAATATCTTCCATTTATGTAACGAGCTTTGGGTCAGTGACTCCCAAACCAGTTGGCTTTAGGGCACTAGGTGTTAAGACACCCCTGCGAACTTAATTACTCAGACTTCAAATATATATATTTTTTTCTAATATCTTCGATCCATGTAGCGAGCTTTGGGTCAGTGATTCCTACACCAATTGGTTTTAGGGCACTAGGTGTTAAAACACCCCTACGGACTTAATAACTCGGATCTCATATGTTTTTTAGATGTTTCCTTCAATTAAACCAGAGCACTGAATATTACTAACTTGTCAATTACAACTCATGTCCGTATGTTACCATGTATGTTGATAATACCTGTCAACTGAGCATATAAAGAGACATTTTAGTTAGTTTTATGGAGAATTCACAAATTAAATAATTCAAAAGGAAATAAACAAAAATTAACTTGTTCCGAAATAGGTTGAGATATGTCTCAGGAATGGAAATTCCTTACACAGTTATCTTACACCAATTTCACCCGATTAATCAAGTTAAAAACATAAAAACACAAAATATTTTTTTGATTTTTGTAAAATTTTTTAATTTTTTTGAAAATTTTGGACTAATAATAAAAACAACATAAAAACAAAATACTACAACAATTCCCCACCCCCAAACCTAAATGAGACATTGTCCCCAATGTGTTAAAAAGTAGAAGATGAGTTTAGAAGATAGTACATGGTTAGCTGAAATTCTACATCTAAAATGAAAATTAAAGATTAAGATCCAGATTTATCCGACGCTTTTTACCACGATCATTATCGGACCAATTTATCTTGGAAAAGATAGGGTAAATTTGTGGTTCAAAGGCTAAGATTTGGTCAATTAAATCTAGGGCAGTTCTGACAGTGAAGAGGAGTTCTTTTACAGGTTTTGACACGAATCCATTTCTTCGAGCATCATCAAGAAATACACAAAGAAAATCATAAAATCCATGTGCGTTAAATAGTCCAATCAGTTTCTAGTGTATGTTCAAGTTTGCCCAAGATAACACTGTAAAAATTGCCTCCATCGTAACCAAGCCTCCTGGCAAAACAATAAAAGCATCAGCACGGTTAATCATTTCCACCAGTTGTTCAGACATACCTAACACGATCAGTTCCTCTCTGTTTGATGATCCTATAAGATTCGCATCTGCCAAAGGTTTTGGGATGATTCCCAAGACTTGACTGCCTCTATCCTATACGGCCTTTGAAACGATCCCCATTAGTCCAAGATTGCCACCGCTATATACCAGGTGCATATTCCTTTCAGCTAAGACTCGACCCAATTTATCTAGATGCCTTCAAAAGTGCAAAGATGAGTTGAATTTATAACACCTGAAAAGGGTTAGTAATAATAACACTAGTATCTTCCAAATGACGATTATTAGCAAAACAATAAAAGAAATCATAAAAGGTCAAAAAAAAAATAATCTGGATCCTGTCGGAGAAAACAAAAAAATAACAAAAGTAAAGCAAATCAAAGCAATTATTAAGGCAACGGAATTGTGTACGCAATATGCCACTCGCTTGGTATAAATTCATTAGGATGCGTCTCAAAAATCCATTCCTTACTCAGCCATCACAAATGAATTAGCTCTCATCTTTGTGATTGCCAAACACCATTCCTTCATGTTTTGCTTTGCCTTAAATGCTCCATTTGTGCTTTTTCCTGAAAATATCACATAAAAATTAAAACTCTACAACATGTATACATAAAAATATGAAAACATAAATTACAACAAATTGCATGGGTTGCCTCCCTGTTATCGCTAAATTTTTCGTCTTCAGCCAGACGTGACTGAATTCCATCTGTTAAGGAGGTTTCAGCGTGGTTTTGGATGTCTGATTAAAGACAATCCCGTGAGCGTTGCTTTTGAAAGGTCTCTTCCAACGATAAGGTGGCAAAAAGAATTTTGTCTCATTCAGTACTTGTGCCACCTTTTTAAGCTTTGTCGTTCCAGTGGTTCCTGAAAAGAAAGAAAGAAAATCAGGAGGTCTCATATGGTGCTTGACTTTGAATGGAAGTTCAATTATGTCAAGCTTCTAGGCGATATCTTTGATCTGTACTCCCCAAAACAGTGATGTTTCTCCTGAATGCATGAAATCTTCCATATGAAATTATGTAAAAGCCAATTCTGATGGTTAGACACAAATACCAGTATAACCCAATTAATCATAATCCTATGTTAACAAAGTTATCTGAATTCATTAAGTTCAAGTTCCAATTATGGCTACTGTAGACACTGCATTTTTGTATGAAGCCTGATGATGAGCCTCGCATGGAGGCACTACCTGATAAGTTGCGGAAGTCGCGGAAAACGGACGTCGGAAGGGAAAATTCAGAAAATAAATAACTTGCCAAATTTAATTCCATTGTTTAGCCTCGGGTCCGCTCAATTGATATTTGTTTTAAATTTTAGTCTCGGCCCAAAACCCCCGCAACCCACAAAAGCCCACATGCCTATACGCACACATCCAAAACCCATGCAACCCATGCAACCCACAAAGGGCCACATGCCCAAGCCCACACACGCCCAAGGCCCACTAAATCCAATCCAAAATATTCAAAACACATTTAACACTTTCCAAAATCTAAATAAATCACCTTCCAAATTAAAGATATTCCCCCACCAAAAATACACAATTTCTTTCCTAAATAATTTAATTGAATATATCCCCTTAATTGCATGATTTGTTTCCAAACAAAGAAAACCCTAACACACAAGTATAAAAAGATGACAAAATCAAACCCACGGTGTAGGACACAGAAATCAGCGATGCTGTTCTAGGCTCCCGGCCTAGTTGGTAGTATGGGATAGCCCGCGGGGGAACTAAATCGGAGAAATAATATGGAGTCGCCACCCGGTGCGAACCGGGAAAATGATTTAAGGCCGTACTCACCCCTCGCAATGGAATACCTCAAATCGTTGGGTTCAGAATGGTCCCTTACTTATGCCACTTGTAATGAAAATATTTGTGCAATAATTTAACCGAGTCTACGCAACATATTCAAGAATAATCTATACCTAGTTTGAATTCAAAAGAATAAATCCTATGTCTAAGTTTGTATGCTTTAAAAATAAGTCATCATAACGGCAAACATATGATATCACACAATAATCTCATGAGCATGTTGAATTATCAAACACGAAAAATAAATAACAACTTAAACATAAACGTAAATTAAACTCCTATTGCGAAAGTAAATAACTAAATCATGCACAAAGAAATAACGTACTAATGGCTAAATCATGCTCGAACACAAGGTTGGATGAAACGAAATATGTGTGTCTCTCAAGTGGTACGTGGCATTGTATCCCGAGTGCAAACTGCAATACCGTCCATTCAGATTCGGCTACGGAATTTACGTCCGGGTTTCCATCCGATATACCGCAAAAGATAACACATATTCCGTTCATCCGGAAATCACATCATGCACCAATCCACAATACTCATGCGAAATAAAGTAATAAAATAACTAAAAGTAAAGGATAATAAATAAAAGGGGTGCCCTCAGGTCTAACCTCTTTAGTCGTCTATCGGAAGTGCGGTACGTGGTCGTCAGAAGGGTTGATGCTCCGCAACTCCTCTGGTTCACTGGTTCAACATCTTCCTTTGCTATTTCACTGTTCGGGCTGCTGTTTTACTCCTTTTTTATGGCTGTTTCTGGTTGCGGTATTGGCTCACTGTTTTGTGATAAAGCGGGACTATTTTGGCTAACGGTTCACGGGTTTTACGGAGCAGTTTCTGGTGCAGTTTTGCGATAAAATCTGGGCTGTTTAGGGAAGATTTTCGGTGATGTTTGGGTGCAGAACTGGACAATTTTTACGGTAGTTTGTGGGGGGTCAAAACAATACAGTTTTTGGGGCAAAATGTGCGGCAAAACTAGACTGCTTCAAGGGACAGTATTGGTGTGAAGTAGTGGGAACGTGTTGAGGGGGCTGCTACGTGAATGGGCAGGTGGCGTGAGTGGGCTGATGCGTGAAGGCAGGCTGATGAAGTCTATTACGTGAGTGGCTTGTGGTGTGAAGGAGGGCAATATTGCGTGAGGCAGTGAGTGGAGTTGGGGCAGTAACGTGAGTGGCTTGTGGTGTGAGGTTAGGTTTATTTTCTTTGTGTCTTCGTTTTTTGAGAATGAGCTAGGTTATTTTCTTTGTGTTTTCGTGAGGATGAGCCATGGGTTTGATGTGTTGGTGAAGGCTTCTTTTTATAGGCAAAGGGATGGGAGCTATCCTTGTTTGAAAAGGGAAAGGATTTGTGTAATTATTGGAGATATTTTTAATTAGTGTGTGATAAGGAAAAATCTTTTAATTAGGGAAATGATTTGATTTAATTTGATTTCTTCTCTTTTAGTTAGGGATATGATTTGATTTAATTAGGAATGGGATCCATGGGATTTCTTCAATTTAGGAAAGGGATTTGGCTTGATTTATGAGTGTGTTTAATGTGTGTTTTGGTTAATTTAGAAGTCTATGGGCGTGTACTTAGGGTTTTGGGCGTGTGGGCTTGGTCCATTTGGGCTTAGCGTGTGACTTGCGGGGGTTTGGGCTAAGGATGTGTTTTGAAACAGAGGTCCAACAAGCGAACCCGAAGCTAATCTAGTGAATTAAATCCAACAGAAATGTCAATTCTTGACTCTTCTCTTCCGACGTTTGTTTCCCGCGGCTTCCACAATTAAAGAGGTAGTGTCTCTATGCGAGACTCATCATCGGGACTTATATGCAAAAATACAGTGCCTACACACGGCCTCAACCCCTCTCTGGACACACACTCTCTCTCAGCCACAACCAAGAAAAACAAAAACCCTAGAGGATTCGGCAAACACTGACAAATAAAAAAGCCCTAGCTTCACATCCTCTCTCTCACGTCTCCTCTCTCATCTAGCATCTCCACGGCCTCAATCCCTCTCGTCCCTCTCTCTTCTTCCCATCAAACTCACGCCAAAAACAAAGAAAGAAAACAAAAAAAAATAATCCTCATGAACACAACTCACGGCACCACATCTCTCTCTCAACCTTAAAACACAAACTACAACCCTTAGCACCTTCACACTCTTCGGAACCCTTTCTCACTCTCAGCATTCACATAAACCCTAGCCTCCTCTCTTTTGAAAACTCTCTCACCCACGACACTTTGAACCAAAAGAACCCTAGCTTCACCTCTCGACTTCTCTCTCTCAACTAGCTCTCTCTCGACTCCTTCTCTCTCACACACAGCCTGACCGAGCAGTCAACAAACCTAAACACAATTCCGTCTCTTCTCTCCACTCATCACACGACGACATAAGCACCATGTAGCCCTACATGTAGCCACAAAACCTTGTAGACTCGGCAATAATAACCAATCACCGAGCAGCCCCTAAGCCACCTTTACTGACCGACACAGAACAGAACACTCACACAAACCAAAAGACACTTATTCACGACAATCAGAAGAAACAAACCAAGGCACACGTCTCTCTCTCTCACTCTCAACTTGACAACACCGCCAACAACCCTCCACTTAAATCATAAAAAAATCATTTACTCTCTCTCAAAGCAACCCTCCACGTGACCAACAAAGCCAACAAATAACTGCCCACTGACCGATTAAACAACCAACAAAATAAGCCCTGACCGAATACAAAAACAAACAAAACCAGCCAGCCCGTTACCGAAAATCAACTCACAAAACAACCACTAAACCGAGTCCAAAAAATAGTCCAAAAATCACCCAAAACAGTCCCCAAAACAGCTCGGAAAATTGCCCAAAAATAGCCCAGAAAACTGCCTAAAATCAGCCCTCGAACCACCCAAAAATAACCTCCAAACAGCAGCAAAAACAGTCCAAAACAGCGACGGAAGATGGAGAAAACAGCGAACAAAAGAGCAGCAAAACTGAATCAGAAAACCAGAAAAGTTACGGAGCATTAACCCTTTCGGCGATGATGTAACGCACTTCTGAGGAGCAACTTAAAAAGTAAGACCTGAGGGCCCCATTTACTATTTATCTTTTTAATTATTCCTTGTCGATCACTTGCATGCATCATTATGTTTTATGTATAGTTTCATTTATGTTGAGTTAATGATTGCGTGTCATCTCTTGTGGTATATCAGATGGAAACCCATACGTAAATTCCATAGCCGAATCCGAATGGACGGTAGTGCGATCTGTACTTGGGATACAACTTAACATACCGCTTGAGAAACTTTCAAGCGCGTGTTTCGTTTTGTTATTTAATTTTGTTTTCATTTGTTGTTTGTGTTTATTGTTCCGCTATTTATTTTCTACGTATTGCTTTATTTATTTACGCATTGCTAATCTAGTGCGCATGGGCTAACCACGTTGGATTAAAGGTCCTCCATTTGAGGGAAATGCCTAAAGGCTACCTTTACCACAATTTTTTTGCCGAGCCGGACGAAGTATACTTGATTGAATTTGAAATACGTTCAATCTTGCATACGAGGTCCCATATAGATGTCGGCCTTGGTCGCATCTATTTTATTATTCCGCTATTTACTTTTTGCATGTTATTGCTTTATTTATTTATGCATTGTCAATCTAGCGCGCATGGGCTAACTACGTTGGATTAAAGGTCCTCCATTTGAGGAAAATGCCTAAAGGCTACCTTTACCACAATGTTTTGCCGCGCCGGATGAAGTATACTTGATTGAATGTGAAATACGTTCAATCAAGCATACGATGTCCCATATAGATGTCGGCCTTGGTCGCATCTATTTTATTATTATGTTATTTATTTTTTGTAAATCATTGCTTTGTTTATTCATGCATAGTTATCTAGTGCGCATGGGCTAATCATGTTGGGTTAAAGGTCCCCTTTTCGAGGGAAATGCCTAGAGGCTACCTTTACCACGATGTTTTTTTCACGCCGGATGAAGTATGCTTGATTGAATGTGAAATACGTTCAATCAAGCATACGATGTCCCATATAGATGTCGGCCTTGGTCGCATCTCTTTTATTATTATGTTATTTACTTTTTGTATATCATTGCTTTGTTTATTCATGCATAGTTATCTAGTGCGCATGGGTTAATCATGTTGGGTTAAAGGTCCTCCATTCGAGGGAAATTCCTAGAGGCTACCTTTACCACGATGTTTTGTCACGCCGGACGAAGTATGCTTGATTGAATGTGAAATATGTTCAGTCGGGCATACGAAGTCCCATATAGATGTCGGCCTTGGTCGCATCTCTTTTATTATTATGTTATTTACTTTTTGCGTATTATTGCTTTGTTTATTCATGCATAGTTATCTAGTGAGCATGGGCTAATCATGTTGGGTTAAAGGTCCTCTATTCGAGGCAAATGCCTAAAGGTTACTTTTACCACAGTTTGCCACGCCCCATTTTTATTATTTCGTCATTTACTTTTTACGTATTATTGTTTTGTTTATTCATACATTGTTATCTAGTGCGCATGGGCTAATCATGTGGGTTAAAGGTCCTCTATTCGAGGGAAATGCCTAAAGGCTACCTTTACCACGATGTTTTGCCGCGCCGGACGAAGTATGCTTGATTGAATGCGAAATACGTTCAATCGGGCATATGAGGTCCCATATAGATGTCGGCCTTGGTCGCATCTCTTTTATCATTCTGTTATTTACTTTCCGTATGTTATTGCTTTGTTTATCCATGTATTGTTATCTCGTGCACATGGGCTAATCATGTTGGATTAAAGGTCCTCTATTCGAGGGAAATGCCTAAAGGCTACCTTTACCATAGTTTGCCGCGCCCTTCTTCTATTGATTTCGCTATTCATCTTTTTTTGGTTGTTATTTTTCATTTTTCATTTTCGCATTCATGCCGTGTTAATACTTGAGTGTTGCCTTTCGCGGTAGATAGGATGGAAACCCAGACATAAATTTCGTAGCCGAATCCGAATGGATGGTAGTACGGTCTGTACTTGGGATACAACTCCAAGTACCGCTTGAGAAACATTCACGCATGTGTTTGTGTCATTTTAGATACCACTTTGGTAATCTCGTTCGAACGCGTTCTCAAACGCTACTCGAACGCATGCATTCGGCCTTATCCCATTCGAACGCGTTTCCTAACGCTACTCAAACGCATGCATTATGTTTACCATTCGAATGCTACACGAACGTGCATGCAGTGAATCGACTTCTCTTCCTCATATTTCATGCACGTTTGCTTCTTTGGTCATTTCTTTTGCATTACATACTTAATCATCTCACTTTATTACTGACGCTTTTTACCGTTATTATTTATTTATATTCTTGCATTTCTTTATTTGATAGGTTTATGGAATTATGCGCTCGTTTTTATTTTATTTACTTTTATGGGTGTGCAAACTTGGGTGTTGATTAAATTATCTTGCATGTGTTTCATAAGACTTGGTTACACTATTGCATAAATCCTTTCATTACAATTGGCATAAGTAAGGGACCATTCCGAACCCAACGGTTTGAGGTCTTCCATTGCGAGGGGTGAGTGCGGCCTTAAATCATTTCCCAGTTCACACTGGGTGGCGACTCCATTTATTCTCCGGTTTAGTCCCCCGCGGGCTATTCCGTACTCCCAATGGGCCGCGAGCCCAGACAGCGTCGCCGTACCTCTGTACCTTGTTCCTACAGTCACCCACACCCGACAAGTATATTCCTATCCTGTAAGGAAATCTATTAAAGGGTTATCTATCCTCAAGGAAGATCGTGAGCTATTGAATCTAAGGCTGAAACCTAAAATCCCTTTTCCAAGTTCATTTTAAATTTACCATATCAATCTTATTGGTAATCAGGCAACAAGAAGCATTAAGCTTAAGATTCAATAAACAAACTAAAGAATTACCCATAATATAATTAAATCAATTATTAAACATGTTAATATTGTGTTTCATCACTTCCCTAGAATAAAAATAAAATACTGGGGGTTAGAGGATCAACTTTTAGAAATCTCACTTTATTATAATATGGAAATTGCCAGTGTTACCCAATTAAGTTGAACCAGCCATAAAGGTGTTGTTATTATTTATCCATAAACTAGCCATATAGGCGGTAATCATCTGTCACCTAAAGACCGACCTATAAGCGGTGTCACATTATGTTACATAATTAAAACCATCCATTAAGGCGGTATCAACTCTTAATCCATATTAAATTACAATTTCCATATTATAAATTAAGTGAGATTAATCTACCTTTACTATTTTTAATTTAGAAATCTCCATTTATTATAATATATAAATTTATGTGATAATTACCAACCGATCATATAGGCGGTATCCTAATTAAGTCAGATTTAATTAATTCCAACCGACCATATAGGCGGTATCCCATTAATTCAGGTAAAAATCAATTTAATTAAGTCCAACCGACCAATAAGGCAGTATCCAATTAAGTCAGGTTTTAAGATAATTTATATATTATAATTGAGGGAGATTAATCTAAATTATAAAAGCAAAAAGCTTCACCCTTACCTCAGCGGTAAATTAACTACTGAACATAAAAGAAATAAAAAGAAAATAAATAAAAATAATTACTGAAAGTAAAAATGCATAATTAAAATTACTGAAAGTAAAAGTATTGAAAGTAAAAGTACTGAAATTAAAAGCGCTGAAAGTAAAAGTGCTGAAAATAAATTACTGAAAGTAAAAGTGCTGAAAGTAAATAAAGAAAAATACTTAATTTCAATTACAAAAACTTAAACAAACAAGATATAATCCTTAAGCTCCTATTAGGAACTCTAGGAAGGTATGAAAATTCAAATGAAACTCGGCAGAATTTATAGGCACCAATAGGTCCGGCGCGTCGCGACGCGCTGACAAGTCAAATGCTCATTGGATGCTTTGATCTTTTATTTGCTGACGTGGCACATGCCCAATAGAATGCTGACATGTGGCAGATTTGGATGATTAACTCAATAATTGTGCTGACGTTGCGATGACGTGATGATGATGTGGCAATGTGGATTGTCGGTAGTATGTAATGATGACACGTGGCACAAGATGATTGGCTGATGATGACATGGCTGACACATGGCAAGCTGACTCGGTGTGACTGATATGGACGCCACGTCGCTGACACATGGATGAAACGTGGGATGGCGATTTTCGGCAACATGTGATGGTGACACGTGGCACGGCGCACGTTAACAAGATTGCTGTGATGATGACACATGGCAGGTGCACGTTAGCATCTGGCGTATTTTAGCAAACTTCTCAGATTTTGACACGTGTCCCCGGTGCACATTAGCAAGCATCGGTGCACGTTAGCGGTCGCAACGCGCTATTCGTGTCGCGACGCGCGAAATGACCATTTTATCCTTTTTTTTTCCTTTTGTTTTGTTTTGGCCCCGAATCACCTCCAGAGAGTCCTGAAACTTTATTTATCTACAAAATAACACAAACCACATCAAAATATTCAAAAAACTCAAGAATCTATACAAAATATTAGGTCAAATGAGTGGAAAATAGTGATACATTTACCACTCATCACACCGCCAAACCTAACATTTTGCTAGTCCTCGAGCAAAATAACAAAATAAAATAACATAAACATCTTTAAAATAAAATTAAGCTAAGGCACTTTCATAGGGATCACGGTTGCATTTAGCGTATGCAACAAGCCTTTAAACCTCTATGTGTCCCTAGTGGCCGAGTTGTAGGGTCATGAGGGCTTACAACAACGATACCCCCAAACATTTTACAAAAGTAAAAAGATAGTAAAACTAATGCACACAAAAGTAAAAAGACAAGAGAAAATTGAATAAACAAGTTAGTGACTAATCAGGTGAAACTTCTTATCCAAGTTAATAGTTGTTTTGTTTCTTTCTAAATTACCGAATAAGTAAATTCTCCGATTATTTTTATCATTCTCCATACACACAACCAACAAAATATTAATCAACTCAGTTTTCCCCACAATAGTCACAAGTGTAGTTGAAAAGAAGGTAATATTTTTGTCCTAAAGTTATATCACAATTCATACCTTTTTTAAAGCAATGGAATATTTTCTGATTTTTCTGATTTTTTTTTATATACAATATCTTCCATCTATGTAGCGAGCTTTGGGTCAATGACTCCCAAACCAGTTGGCTTTAGGGCACTAGGTGTTAAGACACCCCTGCGAACTTAATTACTCAGACTTCAGATATATATATATTTTTTTCTAACATCTTCGATCCATGTAGCGAGCTTTGGGTCAGTGACTCCCAAAGCAGTTGGTTTTAGGGCACTAGGTGTTAAAACACCCATACGGACTTAATAACTCGGATCTCATATGTTTTTTTTAGATGCTTCCTCCAATTAAACCAGAGCACTGAATATTACTAACTTGTCAATTACAACTCATGTCCGTATGTTACCATGTATGTTGATAATACCTGTCAACTGAGCATATAAAGAGCCATTTTAGTTAGTTTTATGGAGAATTCACAAATTAAATAATTCAAAAGGAAATAAATAAAATTTAATTTGTTCCGAAATAGGTTGAGATACGTCATAGGAATGAAAATTCCTTACACAGCTATCTTACACCAATTTTACCCGATTAATCAAGTTAAAAACATAAAAACATGAAATATTTTTTTGATTTTTGTAAAATTTTTAAATTTTTTTGAATTTTTTTTTGAAAATTTTGGACTAAAAATAAAAACAACATAAAACAAAATACTACAACTATTCCCCACCCCCAAACCTAAATGAGACATTGTCCTCAATGTCTTAAAAAATAGAAGATGAGTTTAGAAGATAGTACCTGGTTAGCTGAAATTCTACATCTAAAATGAAAATTAAAGATTAAGATCCAGATTTATCAGACGCTTTTTACCACCATCATTATCAGACCAGTTTATCTTGGAAATGATAGGGTCAATTTGTGGTTCAAAGGCTAATATTTGGTCAATTAAATCTGGGGCAGTTCTGGCAGTGAAGAGGAGTTTTTTAAAGGTTTTGACACGAACCCATTTCTCCAGGCATCATCAAGAAATACACAAAGAAAATCATAAAATCCATCTGCGTTAAATAGTCCAATCGGTTTCTGGTGTATGTTCAAGTTCGCCCAAGATAACACTGTGAAAATTTCCTCCATCGTACCCAAGCCTCCTGGCAAAGCAATAAAAGCATCAGCACGGTTAATCATTTCCACCAGTCGTTCAGACATACCTGGCACGATCAGTTCCTCTCTGTTTGATGGTCCTATAAGATTCGCATCTGCCAAAGGTTTTGGGATGATTCCCAAGACTTGACTGCCTCTATCCTGTACGGCCTTTGAAACGATCCCCATTAGTCCAAGATTGCCACCGCCATATACTAGGTGCATATTACTTTCAGCTAAGACTCGACCCAATTCCTGTGCTGCCGCTATGTATTGTGGCTTAGTACCAACACTAGTACCACAAAAGACACAGATATTTACAACTCGTCTTCTTGAAGTGGCTGCCATTTTTATCTGGATGCCTTCAAAAGTGCAAGATGAGTTGAATTTATAACACCTGAAAAGGGTTAGTAATGATAGCACCAGTATCTTCCAAAAGACGATTATTAGCAAAACAATAAAAGAAATCATGAAAGGTAAAAAAAAAAATCAGGATCCTGTCGGAGAAAACAAAAGAAAATAACAAAAGTAAAGCAAATCAAAGCAATTATTAAGGCAGCGGAAATGTGTACGCAATACGCCACTCGCTTGGTATAAATTCATTAGGATGCGTCTGAAAAATCCATTCCTTACTCAGTCATCACTAATGAATTAGCTCTCATCTTTATGATTGCCAAACACCATTCCTTCATGTTTTGCTTTGCCTTAAATGCTCCGTTTGTGCTTTTTCATAAAAATATCACATAAAAATTAAAAACCCTACAACATGTATACACAAAAAAATGAAAACAGAAATTACAACAAATTGATTGGGTTCCCTCCCTGCTAGCGCTAAATTTTTCGTCTTCAGCCAGACGTGACTGAATTCCATTTATCAATGAGGTTTCAGCGTGGTTTTTGATGTCCGATTAAAGACAATCCCGTGAGCGTTGCTTTTGAAAGGTCTCTTCCAATGGTAAGGTGGCAAAATTTGTTTTGTCTCATTCAGTACTTGTGCCACATTTTAAAGCTTTGTCGTTCCAGTGGTTCCTCAAAAGAAAGAAAGAAAATCAGGAGGTCTCGTATGGTGCTTGACTTTGAATGGAAGTTCCATTCTGTCAAGCTTTTGGGCGATATCTTTGATCTGTACTCCCCATAACAGTGATGTTTCTCCTGAATGCATGAAATCTTCCATATGGTCAGTCATTTGCTCCTCCATTTGTGCATCTTCCTCCCCTTTTTCTTCACAGATATATTTCAGAATTTCCTTGTTCAGCTTTTCATCTGTCATCTGTGAAATGCATGCTCCATAATTTTCAACCTGATGATGTAAAGATATGTCTGATTTTAGGTCTTCATCCTCTGATATGACTGGCTCAGGTAGATCTTCTTCAAACATTTGTGCAATGGAAGCTCCAAGATCTTCATTTTGAGGATACAGAATTTCATCCTCAATTGTTGGTGCAGTTGGAACGAATAGCTCTACTTCTTGATCTTCGTCAGAGTCCGATGAATAATAAAAATCAAATTGAGACTTTGTTGGTTCAGGCTCCTGAACTGATACCTCCGATTCTTGATACTGCTTAGCCTTGTCCTCTGTTATGATGTCATGATGAATCTTAGGATATTCGAAGGCTTCCTCAGTATTATTTGAATTGGCTCCATGAGATATGTAATTCAGGTTGTTTGTTAATTGTCTAATTTGATCTGTCATCCTCTGTATGGATGCTGATTGACTCTGAATTTGTGCATCAAATTGAGTTTCATGTTCCTTGAACCAATATTTGAACATGTCAATCAATTGATCTTCCTCTGATGGTTCTGGTTCTTGATGAAGATCGTAGGTGGATGGTGGATAAGATGGAAAATGTGATGGTTCTTCGTACCTTGAATGATTCCGATAATTCTGCCATCCTGAAAGGTATATGCATTGATCGCTCGGGTGGTTACCATCGCATATTTCACATCTCCCCATTGCGTTCTGTTGAGCAAATGTAGTATTGCTTGTTTCTGACATCCAGTGATAGTTATTGGGCTGGATAACAGACCTCAGAAATTGGACTGTTGCTCCCAGATTTAGGGTGTATCTTCTTCTAGTAAAGCTCGTAATATTTCAATCTCCCAATAATGTTCCATGTCAACCACCTGAAAAAGAAAAGAAAGAAATAAACATTACAGATAACTCAATAAATATAAGTCCCTGGCAACGGCGCCAAAAACTTGACCGGCGTAATCACACGTGTATAGCGCAAGCGCACGTATCGTTCAAGTAGTATAAAAATATCAATCCCACTAGGACTTAATTCCTACTGTTGTTTCTAATTATTGAATCTATTTATTTACAAGTATCTAATTAAGGGAGGAGAGAATGATTGCTTGATTGGTTGTTTGAATGTGGATTTGCTAAATAAAATAAATAAATACACAAAAGAAAATACTAAGGAAAATAAACAAAATACAAAAATATCTAGGGTTGTGATTCCATACAATATTATTCAAATGATGAATTGATTCTCTTATATACGTGTAATAAATCAGTCTGCTAACCTGGAACACGAAATTATGTAAAAGCCTATTCCGATGGTCAGACACAAATACCAGTATAACCCAATTAATCATAATCCTATGTTAACAAAGTTATCTGAATTCATTAAGTTCAAGTTCCAATTATGGCTACTGTAGACACTGCATTTTTGTATGAAGCCCGATGATGAGCCTCGCATGGAGGCACTACCTGATAAGTTGCGGAAGTCGCGGAAAACGAACGTCGGAAGGGAAAAATCAGAAAATAAATACCTTGCCAAATTTAATTCCATTATTTAGCCTCAGGTTCGCTCAATTGATATTTGTTTTAAATTTTAGTCTCGGCCTAAAACCCCCGCAACCCACTAAAGCCCACATGCCTATACTTACACATCCAAAACCCATGCAACCCACAAAGGGCCACATGCCCAAGCCCACACACGCCCAAGGCCCACTAAATCCAATCCAAAATATTCAAAACACATTTAACACTTTCCAAAATCTAAATAAATCACCTTCCAAATTAAAGATATTCCCCCACCAAAATACACAATTTCTTTCCTAAATAATTTAATTAAATATATCCCCTTAATTGCATGATTTGTTTCCAAACAAAGAAACCCTAACACACAAGTATAAAAAATGACAAAATCAAACCCACGGTGTAGGACACAGAAATCGGCGATGCTGTTCTAGGCTCGCAACCTAGTTGGGAGTACAGGATAGCCTGCGGGGGAACTAACTCAGAGAAATAATATGGAGTCGCCACCCGGTGTGAACCGGGAAAATGATTTAAGGCCGCACTCACCCCTCGCAAGGGAAGACCTCAAATCGTTGGGTTCGGAATGGTCCCTTACTTATGCAACTTGTAATGAAAATATTTGTGCAATAACTTAACCGAGTCTACGCAACATATTCAAGAATAACCTATACCTAGTTTGCATTCAAGAGAATAAATCATATGTGTAAGTTTGTATGCTTTAAAAATAAGTCATCATAACGGCAAACATATGATATCACACAATAATCTCATAAGCATGTTGAATTATCAAACACGAAAAATAAATAACAACTTAAACATAAACGTAAATTAAACTCCTATTGCAAAAGTAAATAACTAAATCATGCACAAAGAAATAACGTACTAATGGCTAAATCATGCTCGAACACAAGGTTGGATGAAACGAAATATGTGTGTCTCTCAAATGGTACGTGGCATTGTATCCCGAGTGCAAACCGCAATACCATCTATTCGGATTCGGCAACAGAATTTACGTCCGGGTTTCCATCCGATATACCGCAAGAGAGAACACATATTTCGTTCAACCGGAAATCACATTATGCACCAATCCACAATACTCATGCGAAATAAAGTAATAAAATAACTAAAAGTAAAGGATAATAAATAAAAGGGGTGCCCTCAGGTCTAACCTCTTTAGTCGTCTATCAGAAGTGCGGTACGTGGTCGTCGGAAGGGTTGATGCTCCGCAACTCCTCTGGTTCACTGGTTCAACATTTTCCTTCGCTGTTTCGCTGTTTGGGCTGCTATTTTACTCCTTTTTTATGGCTGTTTCTGGTTGCGGTATTGGCTCACTGTTTTGCGGTAAAGCGGGACTGTTTTGGCTAACGGTTCACGGGTTTTACGGAGCAGTTTCTGGTGCAGTTTTGCGGTAAAATCTGGACTGTTTTAGGGAAGATTTTCGGTGATGTTTGGGTGCAGAACTGGACAATTTTCACGGTAGTTTGTGGGGTCAAAACAGTACAGTTTTTGGGGCAGAATGTGCGGCAAAACTGGACTGCTTCAAGGGGCAGTATTGGCGTGAAGTAGTGGGAACGTGTTGAGGGGGCTGCTACGTGAATGGGCAGGTGGCGTGAGTGGGCTGATGCGTGAAGGCAGGCTGATGAAGTCTATTACGTGAGTGGCTTGTGGTGTGAAGGAGGGCAATATTGCGTGACGCAGTGAGTGGAGTTGGGGCAGTAACGTGAGTTGTTTGTGGTGTGAGGTTAGGTTTATTTTCTTTGTGTCTTCGTTTTTTGAGAATGAGCTAGGTTATTTTCTTTGTGTTTTCGTGAGGATGAGCCATGGGTTTGATGTGTTGGTGAAGGCTTCTTTTTATAGGCAAATGGATGGGAGCTATCTTTGTTTGAAAAGGGAAAGGATTTGTGTAATTATTGGAGATATTTTTAATTAGTGTGTGATAAGGAAAAATATTTTAATTAGGGAAGTGATTTGATTTAATTTGATTTCTTCTCTTTTAGTTAGGGATATGATTTGATTTAATTAGGAATGGGATCCATGGGATTTCTTCAATTTAGGAAGGGGATTTGGCTTGATTTATGCATGTGTTTAATGTGTGTTTTGGTTAATTTAGAAGGCTATGGGCATGTACTTAGGGTTTTGGACGTGTGGGCTTGGTCCATTTGGGCTTGGTGTGTGACTTGCGGGGGTTTGGTCCAACAAGCGAACCTGAAGCTAATCCATCGAATTAAATCCAACAGAAATGTCAATTCTTGACTCTTCTCTTCCGACATCCGTTTCCCGTGGCTTCCACAATTAAAGAGGTAGTGTCTCTATGCGAGACTCATCATCGGGACTTATATGCAAAAATGCAGTGCCTACACACGGCCTCGACCCCTCTCTGGACACTCTCTCTCTCTCGGCCACAACCAAAAAAACAAAAAAACCCTAGAGGATTCGGTAAACACTGACAAATAAAAAAGCCCTAGCTTCACATCCTCTCTCTCACGTCTCCTCTCTCATCTAGCATCTCCACGGCCTCAATCCCTCTCATCCCTCTCTCTTCTTCCCATCAAGCTCACGCCAAAAACAAAGAAAGAAAACAAAAAAAAAAAAACTAATCCTCCTGAACACAACTCACGGCACCACATCTCTCTCTCAACCTTAAAACACAAACTACAACCCTTAGTACATTCACACTCTTCGGAACCCTTTCTCACTCTCAGCATTTATATAAACCCTAGCCCCCTCTCTTTTGGAGACTCTCTCACCCACGACACTTTGAACCATAAGAACCCTAGCTTCACCTCTCGACTTCTCTCTCTCACCTAGCTCATTCTCTCTGCTCATTCTCTCTCACACACAGCCTGATCGAGCAGTCAACAAACCTAAACATAATTCCGTCTCTTCTCTCCACTCATCACACGACGACATAAGCACCATGCAGCCCTACACATAGCCACAAAACCTTGTAGACTCGGCAATAATAACCAATCATCGAGCAGCCCCTAAGCCACCTTTACTGACCGACACACAGAACACACTCACACAAACCAAAAGAAACTCATTCACGGCAATCAGAAGAAAACAAACCAAGGCCACACGTCTCTCCTCTCTCAACTTGACAACACGCCAACAGCCCTCCACTTAAATCATAAACAAAAACCATTTACTCTCTCTCAAAGCAACCCTCCACGTGACCAACAAAGCCAACAAATAATTGCCTACTGACCGATTAAACAACCAACAAAATAAGCCCTGACCGAATACAAAAACAAACAAAACCAGCTAGCCCGTTACCGAAAATCAACTCACAAAACATACACTAAACCGAGTCCAAAAAATAGTCCAAAAATCACCCAAAACAGTCCCCAAAATAGCTCGGAAAATTGCCATATAGATGTCGGCTTTGGTTGCATCTCTTTTATTATTATGTTATTTACTTTTTGTATATCATTGATTTATTTATTCATGCATAGTTATCTAGTGCGCATGGTTTAATCATGTTGGGTTAAAGGTTCTCCATTCGAGGGAATTGCCTAGAGGCTACCTTTACCACGATGTTTTGTCGCACCGGACGAAGTATGCTTGATTGAATGTGAAATACGTTCAGTCGGGCATACGAAGTCCTATATAGATGTCGGCCTTGGTCGCATCTCTTTTATTATTATGTTATTTACTTTTTACGTATTATTGCTTTGTTTATTCATGCATAGTTATCTAGTGCGCATGGGCTAATCATGTTGGGTTAAAGGTCCTCTATTCAAGGCAAATGCCTAAAGGCTACTTTTACCACAGTTTGCCACGCCCCATTTTTATTATTCCGTCATTTACTTTTTACGTATTATTGTTTTGTTTATTCATGCATTGTTATCTAGTGCGCATGGGCTAATCATGTGGGTTAAAGGTCTTCTATTCGAGGGAAATGCCTAAAGGCTACCTTTACCACGATGTTTTGCCGCGCCGGACGAAGTATGCTTGATTGAATGCGAAATACGTTCAATCGGGCATATGAGGTCCCATATAGATGTCGGCCTTGGTCGCATCTCTTTTATCATTCCGTTATTTACTTTCCATATGTTATTGCTTAGTTTATCCATGTATTGTTATCTCGTGCACATGGGCTAATCATGTTGGATTAAAGGTCCTCTATTCTCGAGGGAAATGCCTAAAGGCTACCTTTACCATAGTTTTCCGCGCCCTTCTTCTATTGATTTCGCTATTCATCTTTTTTTGGTTGTTATTTTTCATTTTTCATTTTCGCAGGTGATACGAACCTCAAAGAAATCTGGAGGTCATCACAAAGTTTCTTGAAGACTGAGCTATCAATTTGCTTCCCATTATCTATGATGTTAGCCCGGGGGATCCTGAATTGGCAAACTATATTCTTCTTTACAAAGTTTGTGGCATTTTTTTAGTTATGGTGGATAAAGGCTCAACCTTCATCAATTTGGTGAAGTAATCGATGGCCATAATTACATACTTGGTCTGACCTCTCCCCGTAGGCATAGGTCCGATAAGATCCAAACCTCATTGGGAAAATGGCCAAGGACTTGACATAATAGTTAGCTACTCAGATGGCTGTTGGGGTATATTAGAATTCTTCTAACACCTATCATATGCTCGGGCCGCTCTGAGTCTGTCATGATGCATTGTTGGTAAAAATAAACCCTGTCTGAGTGCTTTGTAGGCAATAGATTTACTACCAGCCACATATTCCTTCATAAATTTCACTCAGTATATAATTAGCCTCATCGGTCCCTTAATACCTAAGGTATGGCATCGTGAAGCCTTTTTTATAAAGTACCATATCTTTTATGCAAAATGCGCATTTTGAGATTTTAACCTCCTCGTCTCATTCTTGTCTCCTGGTAAGTATTCAGACCCTAGGTACCTCTTGATCGGGTCTATCCATGTCAGTTTAACTTCAGCCTCGATTTCTATCACATTCGAACATCCCATACTCTTAGGTTCTAGGATCTCCAAGGGAATGACCCGATGAATCTTAGACTTGATGGATGACGCCAGCTGAGCCAATGAATCCATCTGCAGGTTGTTCTCTCGACCGACTTACTCAAATGTCACATTCGTCATTTCTTCGACCAGTTTCTTCACCTCCATGAGGTAAGCTATCATACTGGGTTACCTTTCCCGAAACCCATTATTCAACTGCTGGATTGCCAGCTGCGAGTCACTATTTACAATCAAATCTATCATCATGATCATATCACAAAGGATCAGCCTATCCAGGATTACCTAATACTCGGCCTCGTTATTAGTTGCTTCAAATGCGAATGTCAGTAAATAGCTTAGCTTCGTACCTTCCCCATTACTATAGATGAAACCAGCCTCACACCCTTGCGAGCTGACCGACCCATCGATAAATAATTCACATTTCTCCTCTTCCCTAACCACCATGACTTGAGGCCTGATGAATTCTACCACAAAGTTAACTAGAGCTTGCCTCTTGATTGACACCTGAGGTATGTAATATTTGTCTATATGGGTGGTTAATATATACCCAAATGGGGTGAGGTTGGAAGTAAGGTTGTAACTTTCTTATTGCAGTAACTAAGGATAAAACCATTAACTTATGGGCTGATTATTGGGTTTCCACATCTAATAAGGCATTGCTAGAATAATACATTGGCCTATGAATCTTATTTATTTCTTATACTAGTATTGAATTTACAGCATGCTCTAAAACAACTAAGTATAGAAATAACATATCACATAGACTTGGCTGAGCCAGAAGTGGAGGTCAAGTCAGGTACCATTTAAGTTGCTGGAATGCCTCCTCGCACTCACTCATCCACTCAACCTATTCTTCGCCTTCTTGATCAACTGAAATAAGACATGACACTTATCGATGGCCTTTAAAATAAATTGATTAAGTGTTGCTACTGATGAGTGGTATTTATATCACTATTTCCCACTCATTTAACCTAATATTTTGTATAGTTTCTTGAGTTTTGTGAATATTTTGATGTGTTTTGTGTCATTTTGTAGATAAATAAAGTTTCAGGACATTCTGGAGGTGATTTGGGCCAAAACAATGAAAATTGGACGAAAAGGACATTTTTGTAAATTCCCGCGTCGCGACGCCTAACGTGCGCCGGGTCCACAAATTAGAATCTGAGAAAAGTTTGACTTTGCTAACATACGTCGTGCCACCTGTCACCATCACAGTCGATCTGCTAACATGCGCCGTGCCACGTGTCAGCATCCTACGGTGCCGACAGTCATCATCGCCACGTGTGCCACGTGGCATCCTACGTGTCTCAATGTCATCAGCCACGTCAGGAAGTAAAAAGTCAACATTGCCCCGTGTCGTGCCAGATCATCATCAGCCAATCAGGAAGTGCCACGTGTCGCAATCCTACGGTGCCGACAGTCTCTTTTCCACGTGTCGCCACGTCACCGCCATGTCACCACCACGTCAGCGCCACGTCAGCATCAATCATTGAGTATCTAATCCTTATCTGACACGTGGCGGATAAGAATCTCATCGACCAATCAGAAGCCGCCACGTGTCACAATAATTGAAGCCTAACCACCTAGCCACGTGTCACCTTATCAGCTTATCCAGAATCTTCAAACCGGCGAACCAGAGCGTGCCACGTCGACAAAATCTGGCGTAGCGACGCTGAAGGCTCTGGCGTCGCGACGCTGGAAGCCTACCGAGGCCTATAAATTGAGCTCGAGATTTCAGAATTCAGGGCACCACTCTCTCTCTTATATTCTATCTAAAGAGAGAGTTTCTCTCTCTACTTTCTTTTAATTTTTAGTTTTTTAGTTTTGTAATTAATTTTAATTACGTTTTGTAATAATATTAATTTACTTATTTTTTACTTTTTACAGTTTTTACTATTTACCATGAGGAGGTAACTTCCCCAGCTAGGGTGAAAGGTAATTCTTTTACTGTTACTATTTAGATTAATCTCCCTTAAAAATAATATATTCACTATTTAAAATATTGACTTAAAAATGATACCGCCAGATTGGTCGGTTGGTAATTCATTTTAATCTGGTTTAAACCTGACTAATAAAGGATACCGCCAGATTGGTCGGTTGGTAATTTAATTTTGGTTTCGCCTTTATGGCTGGTTTATGGACAAATATTACCACCTTAATGGCTGGTTGGACTTAATTTGACTTAATCAGGATACCGCCAGATTGGTCGGTTGGTAATATTATCACAAGTTTATATATTATTTTATGGGAGATATCTAAATTAGTAGTAGTAAAAGTAATTCCTTTTACCTTAGCATTTTATTTTATTGTAATTTATTTTTCAGTATTTACTTTACCGCATTTTTACTTTATGTATTTTATTTTCAAGTTTTTACTAGCCCTAGTTATGTGTTGTAACTAAATTAGTTATCTGGGGTTGTGATGACTTTTAATATCACCGTTTTATAAGGGGTTAGATTATAGCTTGGGTAATATAAAGATTTATTTATTGAGTCTTAATCTTAATGCTTTTTCATTAACTGGCCATTAATAAAATTGATCTGGTAAATCTAAAATGAACTAGACATAGGGATTTTAGGTTTCAGCCTTAGACTCAATAGCCCACGATCTTCCTTGAGGATAGATAACCCTTTAATAGATTTCCTTACAAGATAGGAATATACCTGTCGGGCGGGGGTAGCCATAATTGGAACTTAAACTTAATGAATCCATATAATTTGGTTGACATAGACATATGGTTCAATTGGGTTAAACTGGGTATTTGTGTCTGATCATCGACAGAGGCTTACACATAATTTAGTGTTCCAGGTTAATAAATCAATATATTACCCAACTTTAAGATAATCACTTCATCTTTAAAATGATATTGGAAGAAATCACAACCCTAGATAGTTTTTAATATTGAATTTTCTTAAAACCTATTTTCGACAATTTTATTTACTTGCTTTTAAATTTAGAATCGTCACCATTTCAAATCAATCAATCAACCTGTTAGATACTAGTAATCATTTGACCTCATAAAATTAATAGTTTTGATATTAAGTCCTCGTGGGATCGATATTTTTATACTACTTGAACGATACGTGCACTTGCGTTATACGTGTGTGTTTACGCCGGTCAAGTTTTTGGCGCCGTTGCCGGGGACTTATTTGTCTTTTACTTTTAGTTTAGGGGTTAGATACGTTACTTGTATCTAATTTCTTTTTACTTATTGTTTTTGTTTTCTTGTGTTTCAAGTTCTCAGAAACTTCATGAGACGAACCAGAAGCTTTGAACTCCGATCGTTTGACCCGAAAATTGAAAGAACCATCAGACAGTTGAGAAGGGAAAGGCGAGAAGGCCAAGAAGCTTTAGTCAATATAGAACCTGAACCTTTGAACGTTGCACCACCAATTCCCATTCGAGACAGAACCATTCCGGTGGTTGACAGACTCATTTCCTGTATTGTACTTCCTCCCTTACCAGCAAATGCGTGTGACATCAAAACATGCATTCAGATGATTCAGCAGTCAGTTCAGTTCGGGGGGAATGCAACTGAAGATCCTAATTCCCACATCATCAACTTTCTGGAAGTTTGCGGTACTTTTAATTACAACAGAGCATCAGAAGAAGCAATGAGATTGCGAGTTTTTCCATATTCCTTAAAGGACAGAGCTAAAGCTTGGCTACATTCACTACCAGCAGGTTCTATCACAACTTGGAACACTTTAGCCACCAAATTTCTTACAAAGTACTTTCCACCAGCCAGAACTGGAAAGCTGAGGAATGACATCACATCCTTTGTACAACAAGATTCAGAATCCCTCTGTGAAGCTTGGGAAAGGTATAAAGATTTGCTCCGGAAATGTCATCACCATGAGATTCCAAAATGGCTTCAAGTCCAAACTTTCTATAATGGACTTTCTGGAATAATGAGAACCACAATCGATGCTGCTGCTGGAGGAGCCTTGATGGCAAAAGAAGAAGATCAAGCCTGGGACCTAATCGAAGAAATGGCCAACAATAATTCCTTGTGGCCAACAGAAATGAGCATGATCCAAAGAATTGCAGGAATTTATGAAAGTGGAGCCAATACAGCAGTCAACGCCAAGCTAGATCAGATATGCAAATTTATGGAGACTCTTACCACTGGATCCACAAGTTCAACATATGAAGGAGCACCAGATTCAAACCAACTTGAAGAAACGGTGAATTATATCAACAATTTCAACAGACAGGGGAACAATCCATATTCCAACACCTACAACCCAGGGTGGAGGAATCATCCCAATTTTTCATGGAGAAATAATTCAGGCCAACAGCAGAACTATCCACCACCTGAATTCCAGCAACATAACAAAAGCCAGGAGCAGGCAAATGAATCAGGAATAACAGAAGTGTTGACCCATTTAAAAAAGTTAGAAGCAAAACACGACTCTCAAGCAGCAAGATATGATGCTATGTTTCAATCCCAAGCAGCATTAATTCAAAGTCAATCTGCTTCTATTAAAGCACTGGAGAATCAAATCGGACAACTGGCCAATGCTTAGAGTTACAGACCGCCAGGTACCCTTCCTAGCAACACAAAGCCAAATCCAAGGAACATGGGGAAGGAGCAATGTCATGCCATCATGTTAAAAAGCGGTACTGAAATCAACAAAGATGTTGGAGCCAAACAACATGCTGAGGAAGTTCCAAAAGAACAAAGCAACAGATGGAGGAAAAAGAGAGTAAAGGAAAAAGAACAGATCACTCCACCTCCACATTTTCCTCAACGTCTTCAGAAGAACAAATTGGACAAGTAATTTTCTCGGTTCCTGGAGATCTTCAAAAAGCTGCATATCAACATTCCATTTTCAGAAGCATTGGAACAAATGCCCACCTATGCCAAATTCATGAAAGATATTCTTTCACGAAAACGGAGATTGGGAGATTACGAGACAGTAGCATTAACAGAAGAATGCAGTGCCATCATTCAGAGGAAACTTCCCCCAAAGTTGAAAGATCCTGGCAGTTTCACTGTTCCTTGCGTCATAGGAGAACATAACTTTGGTAAGGCTTTGTGTGATTTAGGTGCGAGTGTTAATTTGATGCTTTTTCTATTTTCAGGAAATTACAGATTGGAGAAACAATGCCCACTTCAGTCTCACTACAACTTGCTGATAGAACGCTCGTATTTCCAAGAGGCGTAGTTGAGGATGTGCTGGTCAAGGTTGACAAATTCATTTTCCCAGCAGATTTTATTGTCCTTGATATGGAGGAAGACGCAGACATGCCAATCATCCTTGGGAGACTATTATTGGCTACAGGTCGAACCATTATTGATGTACAAAAAGGAGAATTAACCATGAGGATACAGGACCAAGAAGTAACATTCAATGTTTTCAAGGCCATCAATTTCCCAGATGATGAAAAGAATGAGGAATGTTTCAAACTCGATGTGATACACAGTACCATTCAGAACTCCAATGCAATGCAAAGTTCTACTGATAAACTTAAAACATGGCAATTGCCTGTGGAGCCTAAAGATAAAGCGTCTTTTGTACTGAAGGAGCCAATTCTTGCACTACAAGCAACAGAAGAGAAAAAGTTCCACCAGCTCAACGAATTGGAGGAATTTCACAATCAGCCTTTTTAGGATGCCAAATTGTACAAAGAAAAGGGCAAGAAAAGACATGATGAGAAGTTAGTGCGCATACAACTGGAACCAGGGCAGAAGGTACTGTTAAACAAATCAAGGGTGAAATTCTTCCTATGGAAGCCAAAATCACGGTGGTCAGGTCCATTTGTGATCACCAAAGTTTTACCAAATAGAGCCGTTGAGATACATGATCCTGACGCTAACAAAACTTTCAAGGTGAAAAACAAGCGTGTCAAGCACTACTGGGGAGAATCATTTGAGTGACAAAAAGAAAGTGTTACACTTTCAGATCCAGCTTAACGTTCGAGAAGTCAAGTCTGGCTGACGACTTTAAACTTATCGCTCGCAGGGAGGCAACCCATGCAATTTATGTATATATTGTGATTTGGTGTGATTTAATTTTGTGTGTTTAGTTTTTGCAGATTAAGTCATTTCAAGATGGAAGAAGCTCTCGCAAATCTTCACAAGCAATTTCCTTCTCTCCCTCAAAAATCTCTGATGAAAGTTTACAAAGCTCGCTTGAAACGGATGAGACTACTAATAATTCACGGTGTTCCTAATGACATTCGTTGGGTAATTGAAGCACAGGTCTGATTGGCAGGTGAGTCTTCTGACTCTTTTATTTCACATCTGCCTGGTTTTGGAAGAAGCACCTATGCAAAGAAACGTAGAGCTAAACAAATGGGTGTTTGTTACAAATGTGCACGATGGAATTGCAATACTCGTTGTCGTTCTTTAGGAATGGTGTCTGATAATCGCGAAGACAAAATTAAATTCATTAGGGATGGCTTGAGTAAGGAGTCTTTAGATGATATATCTTCAACTCTTGAGACGCATCCCAGTGGATATGTTCACATAGCCTTTCGCAAATTACATACACAATTTCAAAAAGAAAGACAACAGTTAAGTCTCGGGAATCTGACTCAAAAAGACCCTGTTTGCCAATTTATAAGAAAATTGGATGGGAATCTTGTCCCTGAAGCATAGACGTCGATCAAGCCGCTACTTTTCTTGTAAATATTATATCTCTTTGTCTTTCCTAATAATTGTAATTTGTTTTGTTGTTTTCTTTTATTTTCTCCGACAGGATCCATACCTTTTTGACTATCACGATTTGTTTAACTAATAATTGTCATTTGGCAGGTACTAGTGCTATTATTTTACTCACCCTTTTCAGGTATTATAAATTCAACTTATCATTGCACTTTTGAAGACATCCAGAGTAAAACATGGAAGCCACTTCAAGAAGACGAGTTGAAAACATCTGTGTGTTTTGCGGTAGTAGTGTTGGTACTAAACCACAATACGTAGAAGCAGCACATGAATTGGGTCGAGTCTTAGCTGCAAGGAATATGCACTTAATATATGGCGGAGGCAATCTCGGACTTATGGGGATCGTTTCAAAAGCTGTATAGGAAGGAGGCAGTCACATTTTAGGAATCATCCCAAAACCCTTGGCAGAGGCAAATCTTATTGGATCATCAAACGGAGAGGAACTGATCGTGCCAGGTATGTCTGAACGACTGGTAGAAATGATTAACCGTACTGATGCTTTTATCGCTTTGCCAGGTGGCTTGGGTACATTGGAGGAAATTTTTATCGTTCTATCTTGGGCGAACCTGAACATACACCAGAAACCAATTGGACTGCTCAACGTTGATGGATTTTATGATTTTCTTTGTGTGTTTCTTGATGATGCTCGGAGAAATGGGTTCGTGTCAAAACCTTTAAAATAACTCCTCTTTACTGCCAGAACTGCTCCGGATCTAATAGACCAACTCATAGCCTATGAACCACAAGTTGACCCTATCCTTTCAAAGATAAATTGGTCCGAGGACGATTGTGGTAAGAGGCGTCGTGTTAATCTGGATCTTAACCTTTAATTTCCTGTAGATTTCAGCTAACCAGGTACGACCTTCTTAACTCTCCTTTTACTGTTTAAGACATTTGGGACAATGTCTCATTTAGGTTTGGGGGAGGGAATTAGTTGATTAGTACCTAGTTTTTAGTTTGTGTGTTATTTTTATTTTTAGTCCAAAATTTTTTCAAAAAATACAAAAAAATTGAAAAATTTTCAAAATTACAAAAAATATTTTGTGTTTTTGTATTTTTATTTTGACTAAAAAGGTGAAATTGGTACGAGATAGTTGAGTAAGGAGTTTCCACTCTTGAGACGTATCTCAAACCTATTTCGAAACAAGTTAATTTTTGTTTATTTCATTTTGAATTATTTAATTTGTGAATTCTCCTTAAAATGGACTAAAAGGAATCTTCATATGCTCAATTGACAGATATTATCAACATACATAGTAACATACGGTCATGAGCTAAAATTGAAAAGTTTGTAATATTCAGTGCCTAGTTTAATTGGAGGAAACATCTCAAAAAGCAGTGGAGTAAAAAAAAAAAAAAAAAAAACGTCTGAGATCCGAGTTATTAAGTCTGTAAGGGTGTTTTAACACTTAGTGCCCTAAAGTCAACTGGTTTGGGAGTCACTGGCCCAAAGCTCGTTACATGGATCAAAGATGCTGCAAAAATATATATATCTGAAGTCTGAGTAATTAAGTCTGTAGGGGTGTCTTAACACCTGGTGCCCTAAAGCCAACTAGTTTGGGAGCCATCGACCCAACACTCGCTACATAGATGGAAGATATTATATATAAATAAAAAATAAAAAATAAAAATAAAAAAATCAGAAAAATGAGAAAAATTATTCCATTGCTACAAAAATGTGTGAAATCTGATAGAACTTTAGGACAAAAATATTACTCTCTTATCAACTGCACTTATGACTATTGTGGGCAAAAATGAGTTGATTAATATTTTATCGACTGTGTATATGGAGAATGGTAAAAATAATCGGAGAATTTATTTATTCGGTAATTTAGAATGAAACAAAACAACTATTGATTTGGAGTAGAAGTTTCACCTAATTAGTCACTAACTTCTTTATTCTCTTTTCGCTTGTCTTTTTGCTTTTGTGTGCATTAGTTTTACTACAATTTTACTTTTGTAAAATGTTTGTGGGTATCATTGATGTAAACCCTCACGAGACTACAACTCGTCCACTAGGGACACCTAGGGGTTTAAAGGCTTGTTGCATATGCTAAATGCAACTGTGGTCCCTACGAAAGTGGCTTAGTTAATTTATTTATATTATTTTATGTTTTGCTCGAGGACTAGCAAAATGTTAGGTTTGGGGGTGTGATGAGTGGTATTATTCACTATCACTTTTCCCACTCATTTAACCTAATATTTTGTATAGTTTCTTGAGTTTTGTGAATATTTTGATGTGTTTTGTGTCATTTTATAGATAAATAAAGTTTCAGGACATTCTGGAGGTGATTTGGGCCAAAACAGTGAAAATTTGACGAAAATGGTATTTTTGTAAATTCCGCGTCGCGACGCCAAGACCATCCGCGTCGCGACGCCTAACGAGCGCCGAACAGTGCTAACGTGCACCGGGTCCACAATTAGAATCTGAGAAAAGTTTGACTTTGCTAACATACGCCGTGCCACGTGTCACCATCACAGTCGATCTGCTAACATGCGCCGTGCCACGTGTCAGCATCCTACGGTGCGCCGACAGTCATCATCGCCACGTGTGCCACGTGGCATCCTACGTGTCTCAATGTCATCAGCCACGTCAGGAAGTAAACAAGTCAACATTGCCACGTGTCGTGCCAGATCATCATCAGCCAATCAGGAAGTGCCACGTGTCGCAATCCTACGGTGCCGACAGTCTCTTTTCCACGTGTCGCCACATCACCGCCATGTCACCACCACGTCAGCGCCATGTCAGCATCAATCATTGAGTATCTAATCCTTATCTGACACGTGGCGGATAAGAATCTCATCGACCAATCAGAAGCCGCCACGTGTCACAATAATTGAAGCCTAACCACCTCGCCACGTGTCACCTTATCAGCTTATCCAGAATCTTCAAACCGGTGAACCAGAGCGTGCCACGTCGACAAAATCTGGCGTAGCGACGCTGAAGGCTCTGGCGTCGCGACGCTGGAAGCCTACCAAGCCTATAAATTGAGCTCGAGATTTCAGAATTCAGGGCACCACTCTCTCTCTTATATTCTATCTAAAGAGAGAGTTTCTCTCTCTACTTTCTTTTAATTTTTAGTTTTTTAGTTTTGTAATTAATTTTAATTACGTTTTGTAATAATAGTAATTTATTTGTTTTTTACTTTTTACAGTTTTTACTATTTACCATGAGGAGGTAACTTCCCCAGCTAGGGTGAAAGGTAATTCTTTTACTGTTACTATTTAGATTAATCTCCCTTAAAAATAATATATTCACTATTTAAAATATTGACTTAAAAATGATACCGCCAGATTGGTCGGTTGGTAATTCATTTTAATCTGGTTTAAACCTGACTAATAAAGGATACCGCCAGATTGGTCGGTTGGTAATTTAATTTTGGTTTCGCCTTTATGGCTGGTTTATGGACAAATATTACCACCTTAATGGCTGGTTGGACTTAATTTGACTTAATCAGGATACCGCCAGATTGGTCGGTTGGTAATATTATCACAAGTTTATATATTATTTTATGGGAGATATCTAAATTAGTAGTAGTAAAAGTAATTCCTTTTACCTTAGCATTTTTTTTTATTGTAATTTACTTTTCAGTATTTACTTTACCGCATTTTTACTTTATGTCTTTTATTTTCAAGTTTTTACTAGCCCTAGTTATGTGTTGTAACTAAATTAGTTATCTGGGGTTGTGATGACTTTTAATATCACCGTTTTATAAGGGGTTAGATTATAGCTTGGGTAATATAAAGATTTATTTATTGAGTCTTAATCTTAATGCTTTTTCATTAACTGGCCATTAATAAAATTGATCTGGTAAATCTAAAATGAACTAGACATAGGGATTTTAGGTTTCAGCCTTAGACTCAATAGCCCACGATCTTCCTTGAGGATAGATAACCCTTTAATAGATTTCCTTACAGGATAGAAATATACCTGTCGGGCGGGGGTAGCCATAATTGGAATTTAAACTTAATGAATCCAGATAATTTGGTTGACATAGACATATGGTTCAATTGGGTTAAACTGGGTATTTGTGTCTGACCATCGACAGAGGCTTACACATAATTTAATGTTCCAGGTTAATAAATCAATATATTACCCAACTTTAAGATAATCACTTCATCTTTAAAATGATATTGGAAGAAATCACAACCCTAGATAGTTTTTAATATTGAATTTTCTTAAAACCTATTTTCGACAATTTTATTTACTTGCTTTTAAATTTAGAATCGTCACCATTTCAAATCAATTAATCAACCTGTTAGATACTAGTAATCATTTGACCTCATAAAATTAATAGTTTTGATATTAAGTCCTCGTGGGATCGATATTTTTATACTACTTGAACTATATGTGCGCTTGCGTTATACGTGTGTGTTTACGCCGGTCAGCTACCCGAACAATCAAGCTTTTCATTTCTTTCATAGTCTTTAGCGATTTCAGATCTAAAACTTCCTTGTTCTTCTGAGGATTGGCCTCGATGCCCCTCGTACTGACCATGTACCCCAAAAACTATCATGATGAAACTCCGAAGGTGCACTATTCTGGGTTTAGCCTCATATCATACTTCCTCGGGAGTTGAAATGTTTCCCAGAGGTCCTTCACGTGATCATTTGGATGTACTGACATGATTATCATATCATCACATAAACTTGCATTGTCTTACCGATGAGAGGTTTAAAGATCCAATTCACCAATCTTTGATACGTTGTTTTAGCATTCTTCAATCCAAAAAGCATCATATTGTAGCAATATTGCCCATGATCTGTGATAAAGTTGTTTTCTCCTCATCCTTGGTGAACATTCTAATCTGATTATATCTTGAGAATGCATCCATGAAGCTCAAAAGCCCATGACAGGCCGTCGAATCCACCAACTGATCCATTTTAGGAAGAAGGAAGCTGTCATTTGGGCAAGTTTTGTTTAAATTTGAGAAATCCACACACATTCTCCATCTCTCATTGGCCTTCTTCGTTAAGACCACATTTGAGACCTAATTCAGGTATTATACTTCTATGATAAAACCGGCCAACATCAACATGTCTACCTCTGCATGAATGGCCCCATACCTCTCTTGGTTGAAAGTCCTTCTCTTCTGCCTCACCGTCTTATGAGCTCGGTCTATTGATAGGCGGTGACTGATGACTAAAGAATTTATCCTTGGCATGTCTCTAAGGCTCCACTCGAAGACATCTACATGCTCTCTTAGAAAGTTTATGAGCTTCCTCTCCAGATTCTCCTCCAACCCAACCCCGACTCTGACTATATTTTCTGAGCCAAGAAGGTCCACTGATTCAAGTTCCTATCATACTCATGCATATTGAATGGGGTCCTCTAGACAAGGATCGATGAACTCCACCTCAACTGAGTCTTCTGCCTTTTCTATTCTCTTATGCCCTGTGATATCATCAATACATAGTGTCTCTTTGGATATGGCTACAAAATAACTCATTTCCATATTCTGGCTGTCGCATACCACCTCGACCCCCTCTTTGGTAAAAGAATTTCAACTTCAGGTAGTAATTTGATATGGTTTCCCATAACTTTATCATGAAGGGTCTTCCTAAAATCACCTGGTAGCTACTTAAGCAATCTATAATGGTGAAATCCATCATAATTTTATAAGTACGGGGGCTCATTCCAATGGTCATTATTAGTTGTACCCAACCAAGTGGGATGACCGTAGATCCTACGAACCCGTATAGTGGGGCTGCGTCTTTAATCAATGTGGTGAACGCCAACCTCAACCCATTCAAGGCTTTTTTGGATATAATGTCCACTGCACTCCCAAGGTCCACCAATATCTTGTCTACCCTTGAACCGCTAATGTTGGTCTTGATTATCAATACATCATCATGTGGGTAACTCACACCCCGAGCATCCTCCTCATTAAATATTATTATGACCAGCTTGAATTTCTGAATCATTGGAGCCCTCTTTGTAGTCATTACCTCGGGGCTATTGACCCAACAATAATTTTTCCTTGTCTGATTTGAATCCCCAACCAACGTTCTTCCTTCGGCTACAGTGAACACGGGCCTCTGCTCCCTTTGTTGCCTAACCCTCATGGATTCGTGATCAATGCACTTCGTGAGGTAGCCGTTCCTCACCAGGTCCTCTATCTGTTCCAGCAAATCTCTACAGCTTCTGATGTCGTGTCCCCTAGTATTATAATGCACACAATAGTCCATGTTAACCCTTTTCTCCAGTGGGAACCCTCTAGGGTAGGACTCTGTCAGCAGAACTTTGTCTTGTATATCCCGAACTATATATGATAATGACCTTTTGAGGGTAGCACATGTCGTGCCCCTCGTAACATGTGCTATCTTGATCGGAGGTCTCCTTTTGGGTGCTGGATTACCCTGAGTCATTGGCCTCAACTCAAGTTGCCTCAGCCTTGGCCCTTTCCATCAGCCACCAATATCCCGATGATTTTCCTACCTCGGTTCTTTCTTTACCCGAGCAACACCCCCTCGGGCAATCTTTTCCTTTTTCCTCCAATAATATGAACTACCTCGTCTACTCTAAGGTCGTGGCATAATTTGGTATCTCCTAGATCTCGAGGTGGGACCACAACATTCCAACCCTTAATGCCTCTTTAAATCTCTCTAATGCCTCTGGGGATTATATGCCTCGATCTCTAATATCAAGTTGTGGTATATCTCGATGAAGCTTTTCAAGGCTCCAAAGGCTCCTCTACATGTGAGATACTAGCCACAACCATTGACATCACCTTATAAACATTCTTTCTTCCCATTTCTCGATCCCCTTCCACATCTTCCCACTAGCAATCTATTCTCATTCTATTAGGCCCTGCTTGTGCCCGCTCTCCTATTTTCTTTTCCAACTTCTATATTTTCTTCATCATGGTTTTCATGTATGCCTGAGTTACCTCTCTTTCTTTTCTTTTCGTGCAAGTTTTCTTCCATGTTTTCCAATTACTCCGTCGTCGAAGTCTACACAGCTCTATGGTTTTCATCTTCTGTCATCGTTTTAGTGTGTTTATTACTTTTCGTACTATATTCCCCACAGACGGCGCTAACTATTGATGGTTGTTTCTCATTCATGGGAAATATAGGAAATTAACCCCTCAAACAAACGTTCCTCAAGTAGTGAATTTGTTTGGTTAGTAGGGAACCAAAAGCAAATTTAGCAAGCAGATAAGAAAAACACAGAGGCTAGGATTTACATGGTTTGGAGGAAAGTGACTCTAACCTACGTCCACGGAAGAAAGTGAGGTGTATTTATTCCTGCTTAGGGTCACAACCGACCCGAGCTACAAGAGAGAGGGGTATATAACATTATAAAAATAAGCACATCGGGTCTTAAAATAAGCCTGGTACAGATCTCTCAGGTGGTCGGGTGATGACCTATTTTTTCTCTCTATTACTAACTTCTTCAACTCTCAGCTTCCCTCTTAGTGGTGAGATGCAAAGTTTTCTAACCCTTGAATCTGAGACTTCAACCCATTTATATAGGCTCCCAAATCCATTATTCTACCAACACATGATGCCAGCCGTCGTCACCAGGCCATCATCACCCCCATACTTCTTTCCCTAACCACTCAATAAACAGTTGTACTGCTGATGAGTGGTATTTATATCACTATTTCCCACTCATTTGACCTAATGTTTTGTATTTTTCTCGAGTTTTATGAACGTTTTGATGTGTTTTGTTGTTATTTTACAGATAAATAAAGTTTGGACAGCACTGGAGGCAATTTGGGACAAAACCGGTCAAAAATGCGTCAACAGGAAAAATTCCTTCTTCTTAGCGTCGCGACTCTGGAACCCTGCGCGCCGCGACGCCCAACCTGCGCCGAAGTTGCTAAAATGCGCCATGGTCAACGGGTCAACAAGTTGAAAAAGTTGACTTTGCTAACGTGCGCATGCCACGTGTCACCATCACAACGGAGATGCTAACGTGCGCCGTGCCACGTGTCAAGATCTCATTGCTCGGACGGCCACCGCCTCAAGTGTCATGCCACGTGTCGCCACATCATCGTCCAAATCAGCAGCCACGTCAGCAAGTCAACCGAGTCAACGTGCCACGTCATCATCAGCCAATCACAGCGCGCCACGTGTCAAGCTCTCATTCGTCCGACGGCCGCCCCCCACGTGTCATGCCACGTGTCGCCACATCATCACCATGACGCAAGCAATGACGTCATGAACAGTTGACACGTCAGCATGACGTAAGCGATGACGTCATGAACAGTGCCACGTCATCGGATAAGATTTGAGCCGACCAACCAGCGCGTGACACGTGTCACTGTTGCGCGCATCGCGACGCTGGCCGCGCGGCGCGACGCCCAGACCCCATCCGCGCCTATAAATTCAGAACGAGATTTCAGAATTTGTATCCCATCCTCTCTCTTCAATTCCTTCTAAAGAGAGAGTTTCTCTCTCTAAAAGTCTTTAGTTTTTACTTTTTTTTAAGTTTTGTAAATAATTTTAATTACTTTTTGTAATAATAGTAATTTAATTTTTACTTTTTACTTTCTTTTACAGTTTTTACTATTTACTTTTTACTTTTTACAGTTTTTACTATTTACCGTGATGCGGTAATTTCTTTATGTTCGGGTGAAAGGTAATTTCTTTTACTATTACTATTTAGATTAATCTCCCTTAAAATAATATATTTACTATTTAAATTGGACTTAATCAGGATACCGCCAGATTGGTCGGTTGGTAATAAAACATATATTCCGCCTTTATGGCTGGTTATTTTGGTTCCGCCTTTATGGCTGGTTGATATTAATCACAAGTTTTTATATTATTTTAATGGGAGATATCTAAATAAGTAATAGTAGGAATAATTCCTTTTACCTTAACATTTTATTTTATTTTACTTTTCAGTATTTTTATTTTATGTCTTTTATTTTTATGTTTTTATTAGTCCTAGTTATGTGTTAGTTAACTAGGGGTTGTGATGACTTTTAATATCAATAGTTTATAAGGGATTATTTTATAGTTTGGATAATCTATAAGTTTACTTATTAAGTCTTAAGCTTAATGCTTCTTATTGTCTGATCACCAATAAGATTGATATGGTAAATCTAAAATGAACTAGACATAGGGATTTTAGGTTTCAGCCTTAAACTTAATAGCCCACGATCTTCCTTGAGGATAGATAACCCTTTAATAGATTTCCTTACAGGATAGGAATATACCTGTAGGGCGGGGGTAGCCATAATGGGAACTTAGACTTAATGAATCCAGGTAATGTGGTTGACATAGGAATATGGTTCAATTGGGTTATACTGGGTATTTGTAGTTGACCATCGGAAGAGGCTTTTACATAATTTAGTGTTCCAGGTTAGTAAACAGATTTATTACACAACATAAAATAATCACTTCATCTTTTAAATGATATTAAAAGAATTCACAACCTTATATCTTTTTATCTGTATTTTCCTTAGTATTTTCTTTTATCTTTTTATTTATTTATTTAGCAAATCTTCAATCAACCAAATCAATCAAGCAATCAATTCCATTTTCCCCTTTTATTAGATATTTGTAATTAAATAGATTCAATAATTAATAACAACAGTAGGAATTAAGTCCTCGTGGGATCGATTTTTTATACTACTTGAACGATACGTACGCTTGCGTTATACGTGTGTGTTTACGCCGGTCAAGTTTTTGGCGCCGTTGCCGGGGACTTATTTTTCTTGAGTTATTAATTTTGAAGCTATCTAATTACTTGTATCTAATTTTCTATTTTTATCTGTAATTTTTATTTCTTTCTTTTGATTTCAGGTGACTTAAAAATGGAACATTACTGGGAGATTGAAAGATTACGTGCTTCACAAGAAGATACACCCCAAATCTGGGAGCAACAGTCCGTTTTCTGAGGCTGTTGAACAGCCCAATGATTATCACTGGATGCCAGAACCAAGCAATGCTACATTTGTTCATCAGAACGAAATGGGGAGATGTGTGATTTGTGACAGTAACCACCCGAGCGATCAATGTATATATCGATCAGAGTGGGAGAATTTCTTGAGGCAATCATGCAATGAAGAGCCATCACATTTCACAGAGCCACATTTTCCATCTTATCCACCATCTACCTTTGATCTTCATCAACAACCAGAACCATTTAAGGAAGATCAATTGATTCACATGTTCAAGGAACAGACAGCTCAATTTGATGCACAAATTCAGAGTCAAACAGCTTCTATACAGAGAATGAAAGATCAGATCAGACAATTCACAGAAAATCAGAACTATATACTTCAAGAACCAGTTCCAGATGACACTGATGAAGCCTTCAAGTACCAATCATTTCAAAATGACATTTCAACAGAGGAGGAGGCTGAGCAGTATCAACAACCAGAGGTATCAGTTCAGGACCCCGAACCGGCAAAGTCTCGATTTGATTTCTATTATTCAGATTCTGACGAGGATGAAGCTGAAATATTTGTACCAACTGCATCAAAAATTGAGGATGGAATTCTGTATCCTCAAAATAAAGATCTTGGAGATTCTATTGCACAAATGTTTGATGAAGATCTACCTGAGCCAATCATTTCACCCAGATCAGAGGATGAAGACCTAAAATCTGACATTTCTTTTCATCATCAGGTTGAAAATTTTGAAACATGTATTTCACAGATGACAGATGAAGCTGAATATGGAAATTTTCAAATACATCTGTGAAGAAAAGGTGGAACAAGAAGCAGAGCAAATGAAGGAGCAAATGTCTGACCTTAATAAAGATCCCGAGCATTCAGGAAAAACATCGCTGTTTTGGGGAGTACAAATCAAAGATATCACCCAGAAGCTTGACAGAATGGAACATCCATTCCAAGTCAAACACCATACGAGACCTCCTGATTTTCTTTCTTTCTTTTCAGGAACCACTGGAGCAAAAAGGAGTAAAAAGGTGGCACGAGCACTGAATGAGACAAAATTCTTTTTGCCACTTTACCGTTGGAAGAGACCATTCAAAAGCAACGCTCATGGGATTGTCCTTAATCGGACATCCAAAACGACATTGAAACCTCCTTAACATATGGATTTCAGTCACGTCTGGCTGAAGACGAAAAATTCAGCGCTAGCAGGGAGGCAACCCATGCAATTTGTTGTAATTTATTGTTCATATTATGTGAACTTTTTAATTTTGTGTGTTATTTTTGTAGGGAAAGGCACAAACGAAGCATTTTAAGACAGAAGGAATTGTGTTTGGAAATCAAAGATGAGAAACAATTCATTAGCAATGACTGAATAAGAATGAAATCTTGAGACGCATTCTAATGAATTTATACTAAACGAGTGGCGTATTGCGTACACAATTCCGTTGCCTTAATTATTGCTTTGATTCGCTTTTCTGTTGTAATTATCTTTATTTTCGTAGACAGGATCCAGACTTTTTGACCTTTCACGATTTCTTTTGTTGTTTAGCTAACAAACGTCCTCTGGAAGATACTTCTGCTATATTACTCACCCTTTTTCAGGTACTATAAATTCAGCCCGTCATTGCACTTTTGAAGGCATCCTAATTTGATAAAGAAATACATAAAAAATGGAAGCTACTTCAAAGAGACGAGTTGAAAACATTTGTGTGTTTTGTGGAAGTACTGTTGGTACTAAACCACAATACATAGAAGCAGCACGGGAATTGGGTCGAGTTTTAGCTGCAAGAAATATGCACCTAATATATGGCGGAGGAAATCTCGGACTTATGGGGGTTGTTTCAAAAGCCGTACAAGAAGGAGGCAGTCACGTTTTGGGAATCGTCCCAAAACCCTTGGCAGAGGCAAATCTTATTGGATCATCGAACGGAGAGGAACTGATCGTATCAGGTATGTCTGAACGTTTGGTAGAAATGATTAACCGTGCTGATGCTTTTATTGCTTTGCCAGGTGGATTGGGTACATTGGAGGAAATTTTTATAGTTCTATCTTGGGCGAACCTGAACATACACCAGAAACCAATTGGACTACTCAATGTTGATGGATTTTATGATTTTCTTTGTGTGTTTCTTGATGATGCTCGGAGAAATGGGTTCGTTTCAAAACCTATGAAAGAACTCCTCTTCACTGCTAGACTTGCTCCGGATCTGATAGACCAACTTATAGCCTATGAACCACAAGTTGACCCTATCCTATCAAAGATAAATTGGTCTGAGGACGATCGTGGTAAGAGGCGTCGAATTAATCTGGATCTTAACCTTTAATTTCCTGTAGATTTCAGCTAACCAGGTACAACCTTCTAACTCTCCTTTTACTGTTTAAGACATTGGGGACAATGTCTCATTTAGGTTTGGGGGAGGGATTTAGTGATTAGTACCGTGTTTTTAGTTTGTATGTTATTTTTTATTTTTAGTCCAAAATTTCGAAAAAAAATACAAAAAAATTGAAAAATTTTCAAAAATTACAAAAATATTTTGCATTTTTGTGTTTTTATTTTGACTAAAAAGGTGAAATTGGTGAGAGGTAGCTGAGTAAGGAGTTTTCACTCCTGATACGTATCTCAAACCATTTATTTCAAAATAAGTTAATTTTTGTTTATTTCTTTTAAATTATTTAATTTGTGAATTCTCCATAAATCTGACTAAAATGAATCTTCATATGTTCAGTTGACAGGTATTATGAACTTACATGGAACATACAGTCATGAGCTAAAATTGAAAAGTTTGTAATATTCCGTGCTATAGTTTAATTGGAGGAAGCATCTCTAAATAGTGATGGAATAAAAAAAAAAAAAAAAAAAAAAAAAAAAAACGTCCGAGATCCGAGTTATTAAGTCTGTAAGGGTGTTTTAACACCTAGTGCCCTAAAACCAACTGGTTTGGGAGTCACTGGCCCAAAGCTCGTTACATGGATCAAAGATGCTGCAAAAATATATATATCTGAAGTCTGAGTAATTAAGTTCGTAGGGGTGTCTTAACACCTGGTGCCCTAAAGCCAACTGGTTTGGGAGCCACCGACCCAAAGCTCGCTACATAGACGGAAGGTATTGTATATAAATAAAAAATAGAGAAAAAATCAAAGAAAAAATCAGAAAAATCAAAAAATTATTCCATTGCTACAAAAAGGTGTGAAATCTGATAGAACTTTAGGACAAAAATATTACTCTCTTATCAACTGCACTTATGACTGTTGTGGGCAAAAATGAGTTGATTAATATTTTGTTAGCTGTGAAGATGGTAAAAAATAATCGGAGAATTTACTTATTCGGTAATTTAGAAAGAAACAAAACAACTAGTAACTTGGAGTAGAATTTTCACATGATTAGTCACTAACTTTCTTTATTCTCTTTTCGCTTGTCTTTTTGCTTTTGTGTGCATTAGTTTTACTAACTTTTTACTTTTGTAAAAATGTTTGTGGGTATCATTGCTGTAAACCCTCACGAGACTACACTCGTCCACTAGGGACACTTAGGGGTTTAAAGGCTTGTTGCATACGCTAAATGCAATCGTGATCCCTACGAAAGTGGCCTAGTTAAAGTTTATTTTTATGTTATTATTTTCTGTTTTGCTCGAGGACTAGCAAAATGTTAGGTTTGGGGGTGTGATGAGTGGTATTTATATCACTATTTCCCACTCATTTGACCTAATGTTTTGTATTTTTCTCGAGTTTTATGAACGTTTTGATGTGTTTTGTTGTTATTTTACAGATAAATAAAGTTTGGACAGCACTGGAGGCAATTTGGGACAAAACCGGTCAAAAATGCGTCAACAGGAAAAATTCCTTCTTCTTAGCGTCGCGACTCTGGAACCCTGCGCGCCGCGACGCCAAACCTGCGCCGAAGTTGCTAAAATGCGCCATGGTCAACGGGTCAACAAGTTGAAAAAGTTGACTTTGCTAACGTGCGCATGCCACGTGTCACCATCACAACGGAGATGCTAACGTGCGCCGTGCCACGTGTCAAGATCTCATTGCTCGGACGGCCACCGCCTCACGTGTCATGCCACGTGTCGCCACATCATCGTCCAAATCAAGCAGCCACGTCAGCAAGTCAACCGAGTCAACGTGCCACGTCATCATCAGCCAATCACAGCGCGCCACGTGTCAAGCTCTCATTCGTCCGACGGCCGCCGCCCCACGTGTCATGCCACGTGTCGCCACATCATCACCATGACGCAGCAATGACGTCATGAACAGTTGACACGTCAGCATGACGTAAGCGATGACGTCATGAACAGTGCCACGTCATCGGATAAGATTTGAGCCGACCAACCAGCGCGTGACACGTGTCACTGTTGCGCGCGTCGCGACGCCCAGACCCCATCCGCGCCTATAAATTCAGAACGAGATTTCAGAATTTTGTATCCATCCTCTCTCTTCAATTCCTTCTAAAGAGAGAGTTTCTCTCTCTAAAAGTCTTTAGTTTTTACTTTTTTTAAGTTTTGTAAATAATTTTAATTACTTTTTGTAATAATAGTAATTTAATTTTTACTTTTTACTTTCTTTTACAGTTTTTACTATTTACTTTTTACTTTTTACAGTTTTTACTATTTACCGTGATGCGGTAATTTCTTATGTTCGGGTGAAAGGTAATTTCTTTTACTATTACTATTTAGATTAATCTCCCTTAAAATAATATATTTACTATTTAAATTGGACTTAATCAGGATACCGCCAGATTGGTCGGTTGGTAATAAAACATATATTCCGCCTTTTGGCTGGTTATTTTGTTCCGCCTTTATGGCTGGTTATTTTGGTTCCGCCTTTATGGCTGGTTATTTTGGTTCCGCCTTTATGGCTGGTTGATATTATCACAAGTTTTTATATTATTTTAATGGGAGATATCTAAATAAGTAATAGTAGGAATAATTCCTTTTACCTTAACATTTTATTTTATTTTACTTTTCAGTATTTTATTTTATGTCTTTTATTTTTATGTTTTTATTAGTCCTAGTTATGTGTTAGTTAACTAGGGGTTGTGATGACTTTTAATATCAATAGTTTATAAGGGATTATTTTATAGTTTGGATAATCTATAAGTTTACTTATTAAGTCTTAAGCTTAATGCTTCTTATTGTCTGATCAACTGCCACTGCGTTCAACCACCCATGTCGGCAAAAACTCATCAACACAACCTTTTAGCCACTGCTACACACTTTGTTAATGTGACAGCATGTGGTTCAACTGCTCCAGCATTGTTTCTGATAAGCAGTAAATATATTAGTATTTACTGTCCATTTTACTTGATATTTTATTTTGTTTCTCGAGTATTGTGAATATTTTTATGTGTTTTGTGTTATTTTGCAGAAAAATAAAGTTTCAGAACTCACTGGAATTGAATCGGGGCTAAAATGGTGAAATTCGGATCAAAAAGGGCAAATTAGGAAATTTGATGTTCACTCATCGCGACGCGCATCATCCTTTACATCGCGATACGTCACAATTATGCAGCCTGCTGACACGCGTCATCGCTGACATCATCACTGTAGCCCGTGTCGCAACGCATAACCCTCAACGCATCGTGATGCCAAGCCAATAATTCTACCGACAACCACATGTCATCATTGCATCAAATCAAATGTGCGTCGCGACGCGCGTGGCAAAATTTACCTATAAATTGAAGCTGAAATCAGAATTTTACCTTTTTCTGGGGATTTCCTTAAGAATACTAAAAACATTGTATCTTGTTTGTTTATTTATAGCTTTCTTGTATTTAATGTTTATTTTATGCAATAGTTCTTTATTTATTTTACTTTTCAGTATGAGGAGGTAACTCCCCTCTGTTGGGGTGAAGGGTAAAGCTTTTATTACTAATATTTAGATTAATCTCTCTTAACTATAATATATAAACTATTTTAAAACCTGACTTAATGGGATACCGCTTTTATGGTCTGTTGTACTTAATTAAATTGATTTTAATCTGACTAAATTGGATACTGTCTTTATGGTCGGTTGGAATTAATCATAAATTTGACTTAATCAGGATACCGCCTTTATGGTCGGTTGGTAATGTCATGCAAAGTTTATATTTTATAATGAGGGAGATATCTAAATTAGAAGTAATAAAAGTGGATCCTCTAACCTCGGTATTTTCTTTATTATTTATTTATCTTTTTAATTTCCAGCTTTACTTTATGTCATTTACTTTATTTATGTCTTTAATATTCCTAGATATGTGTGGTAACTAAACCCCGTATCTAAGATTGTGATGAATTCCAATATCACCGTTTTATAAATGGTTATTTTATGTCTTGGGTAATATAAAGGTTTATTTATTGAGTCTTAAGCTTAATGCTTCTTGTTAACTGGCCACTAATAAGATTGATTTGGTAAACTTAAAATGAACTTGACGAAGGGATTTTAGGTTTCATCCTTAGAATCAATAGCTCACGATATCACCTTAGGGCAAATGATCCTTAGGTAGATTTCCTTCCATGATAGAAATATACCAGTCGGGCGGGGGTAACCACAATTAGAACTTAATCTTAATGAATTCAAGTAACTTGGTTAACATAGACATATGATTAATTGGATTACTTTGGGTGTTTGCATCTTACCATCGACAGAGACTTTTGCATATTTTCGTGTTCCAGGTGAGAAAACCGATATATTGCACAAACATGAGATAACCACTTCATCTTTAAAATATATTGGAAGGATTTACAACCCTAAATAGTTTTATAATATTGATTTTTCCATTAATTTTCATTTGCATTGTTTTAATTACTTGTCTTTAGTTTAATATCATCATCCAATCAACAATCAATCTATTAGATACTTGTAAACATTTAGCTTCATAAGTTGATAGCCTATGTATTAAGTCCTCGTGGGATTGATATATTTTATACTACTTGAGCGATATGTGCGCTTGCGTTACATGAATGATTTCACCGATCAAGTTTTTGGCGTCGTTGCCAGGGACTTATTTATCTTTCACTATTAATTTTAGGGTTAGATACTTTTACTTGTGTCTAATTTGTTTTTATTTATTATTTTTGTTTTCTTGTGTTTCAGGTTCTCAGTCACTACAAGAGAAGAACCAGAAGCTTTGAAATCCGTCTTCTTGACCCAGAAATTGAAAGAACCATCAGACAGTTAAGAAGGGAAATGCGAGAAGGCCAAGAAGCACTGATCAACATGAACAATCAAGAACTTGAACCTTTGGAGGTTGGACCACCAATTTGTTGGACAGTTATGGCCCATAACATCACTATTTGTATAGATCATGTTGTTGTTGTACAAATTAACTATGTGACAAATGAAATTGCTCTTTTATCATTTGTAATTAGATTACCAAGATGAATAAATGATAGAAGGTCCATATGATTAGTTCCGGATTAAGATGATATGAGATAATATCAATCCACGAAGGTTTAATCATTAAATATCCCTAGTCAGAGTATTATCAAGATTGGACATCGATAATACGTAAAAGACTAGTATTACACTTGTGCGCGTTGTGGGAGCATAACGGCACAACTCTCATATATTTGGGTATAGGATACTCATGCAAGTGTAATATGAGGTTGTGTTTACCGATGGTACGGGAACAGCTTCGCTCTGGATAGACCCCTCGAAATTCCATTGGTAGTATGACTATGTGTCTATGGAAGTCCGAATCAGGGTAGGTGTATTTGGTCTTAACCTGAGACTTGCACCGCTAATACTTGCGACAATCAATATGCTTTGGTTTTGGTCGTCCAGGGCTTTAACATGTGCTGTGTACGGCTCTTCTGGGTATATTGAGAATCGTAGTGTATTGGGTGTGATGTCAAGACGGAAGTATCACTCCAGTCATAGTGGAGATGATGATCACGTAGGATACGGAACTGGTTCTCTTACATGCTATCGGGATATTATGACTAGGTCATGTTTATCCGATTATAGAGACTAGTTACTAGAGATCTGATATGTGCTTCGTACGGAGCAGACACAATTCCAGCCTCAGGCCTTGCACGTGACATCCGATATTGGATCGAAATATGCAATACTTCGTATACTATGCCTGATATAGATCACATATTCCAGTAAGAATATTTCTGGAGAATTGGGTAGGCACGGTGCTTTGCTAGAAGCCAACCATGTCTTGTAAATCGGTAAAAACGTAGTACTAGGTACGTACGTGTTCGGATAGTATGACGACCGGATTTACTGCCAATATATTCGGGGATCTCATGGGTCGCTTCCCGAAGATTCACTGATGACGTATGACTCCCACTTTATTAATCTGGATTAATTATAGGAGAGAGAAAATTAATCTGGGATTAATTACGGAGATATTTTATCTGGGATAAAATATTATTTAAAGAAAGAGAACGATTAATTTAGAATTAATTGATAGAATAATATATTCGATATATTATACGAAATTGGATTTCGACACGGAATTGAAATTAGATTTTAATTCGGGCCAACGAGTTAATTTAGAATTAATTCGTTAGCGACGTGAATAATAATTTTGCTAGGCATAATTATTTAATTACGTCGCAATGAAAAATTCATTAATTCGGAATTAGCGAACCCGATCCCGGAAGTGTTTACGGGCGCACTCGCATTGCAAATTTAAGTGCGGCCCACAAGTCACATCAAGCGTCAAATCACTAGTCAATCGATTGATGTGATGTCTAGTCACTTTGAGTGATGTGACAACTTGTCACTTGTGATTGATGGTGGTAGTTTGAGAGCTTTAATGCTTGTACCTTTTTGACTTTTGGAAATTCAAAATTAGGTATATGTTTAATTGATTTTGGAAATCAATTAACTAATACACAACATTTTTTTCTTCTCTCTCACTCTTCTCTTCTTCTCGGCCTTGGGCCATTTTGGCTCTCCAAAATTCTGCAAATGCCGTGAATTGTAGGAGAAGCAAAGGAAGTTTTGTGGAAAAATTTTCGGAGTGCTAGCACACTTTAAGAGTCTTGCGAAGGTGATAGGGAAACCGACTTGTGAGCTTGGAATCACCATTCGAAAGCTTGGAGCTTGGACCGAAAATGGAGCAACAAAATCAGCCCAAAATTGAGACTTCAAGGATGGAAAAGCTTGAAGATTTTGATGTTCCTCGCATCGCCATAACCGATCATTGTAAGTATGATTCCGCCATGCTTTTACGAGCATTCACATATATGTTTCATTGCTTGATTTGATCCCCGGGACCTTAGAGAAACCCACAATGGTATCTTGAGCCATTTTGAGCATGAAACTTGATTAGGGTAAAATTTGGGTAAAATCAATTTGAGCATGATTTGATAAAATTGATTGATTGAGTATGCTTGAATGATGTTGTATTGAAGTTGTATATGATCAATTTCATGAAATATTGATTGGATCAATTTTTCCCCAATATGTGAGGCTTGGCCGAATACATAGTAATGCCCTAATGTCATGGTATTTTTTGATTTTGATCATTGGATGAGTTGAAATCATTTGGGTAATGTTGATTGTGGATTTAATTGGATTGAAACCGAATCGGACATGAAAAACCCCAAAATGCCGAGACTTTGAAGCATGTATAATGATGTGATTTTTTGATTCAAATGTGTTGGAGATATGTTGATGATAATGAGCATAATTAATTGAGTGAATTAGTATTTTGGAAATTTTAATTTGGTTAATTAATTATGGCATACACTTTGGTTAATTAATTATGAAATTTGGAATTTTGAAATTAAATTAATTGGGCTTAAATTTGGAATTGGGCTTTTAAAGTTGTAATTGGGCTTAATGGGCTTGGTTGGGCCAAGTTTGGTTTAGGCTAATTGGTTGGATCCAATTGGGCCCAAAACCATTTCCATAAAGTCCAATTATGACTTAAAGGACCTTTAATAATAATTGGGCCTAATGGGCCTAAATTGGTTTCTTGGCAAATAAGGGTGATTCCTTAAATGGGCTTTGGTATTTGGGTTTGACTCATATTGACCAAAAGTCCATGCCTTAGAAATTAATTAAAAGCCCATTGGACTTTAATTAAATTAACATTGGATGTTAATCGGGCTTTGAGACCCGTAACGATTAGATTTAGAATCTAAGTCGTAAAGGAATATTAAAAAGTGTATTATTTAATTTGGAATTAAATAATGAATTAGTATTAAATGAAAATTAAATTGGATTTAATGTTGTAGTTTAGTATAATTCAAGAATTCGTACTTTGAGTACTTATTCCCAAAACGAGTTTGACTCACGCAAAATCAAATCGTTGTTTGAACATTGGATGGTCATTAATATTCAGATTAATTAATTGGATTAGATTGATTGATAACATGCTTGTGTGAATACATGGATGTGATGTATGAATAATGCATATCGGATGGATATTAGATGGGTGAGGGCAATTTTGGAAATTGTTATAATAAATTTAGAATTTATTAATTAGACTTGTGTGTCCAGCCTATTACCTCCTTACTCTTTGTATTTCTCTTCTCACCTATTCCCCTCAATGTAAATAAGGTTTCTTTAGAAGTGTTATGTAATTGGGTAGAAGTAATACTTGTGCTAGCGGGAGAGAGGAAAGTGAGAGATTTGTTCTAGGAAAAATGTGTTTAAATATCCATTCGCATATCATTATTATATTTATTTACGCACCTTATTATGTGTTTAGAATGCATGTTTAAGGGGTGTATGATGATGATACCTAACAAAGATAATAAATTGGTTGCCAATTACGCAAAAAACCCTCAACACATATTAAACGTTTTTCCTTCCATTGAGTGATTCTTACCAAGATCCAAGACTGGCACTGGTTTGTTGGCCGTCGAGGATGTGTTTGAATCATGAAGGCTTTGTTCCATATCGGTGTCTTGTCCAAGTTGTGATTTGTTGGCCAAAGTCAAGATCACTTCTTGTCCATCGACATTGATTACGAAGCTTTCCATAGTCAATGGGTTCCGCTTAACTGGGATCACTAAGTTTGTTGTGCCAAAGTCAAGGCTTAGTTGATTCAGAGGAAAAAGGTTAGGCAATTTATTGGATATATTGGCATATATAAGATATATGTTTCAGACTTGGATGTCCACCTACTAGATCTAGGAATTGGATGGGATCCAATTGATCTTAGAGATCTACCTAGTTAATTATCATACAATTTGTTAGCCAAAGTCAAGATTATGTGTTATTTAACGGGATCCTAGCCCACTAGGAAACAAGGTTTCCCGAGTACTCAACAAAGGGTTAGAGGTTCGCCGAAAAATAGTGGGAGGCAAGTAATAAATTTGCAATATTTGTTTAGATACTTGCCATACACGCTCATTACAAATTTTTCGTCAATATAAATTAATAAATTAGTTGGACTAATATTTAATATTGTTTTAATTAAACAGTTGGACTGTATTCAAACTATTTCATTTACAGTTGATTATATAATTGGATTATAGTAATCAATATATTTGAATTAACTAATTTCAATTAATAGTTGATTTTATAATTGGATTATAGTAATCAATATAATTGAATTTAATCTATTAAATTATAGTTGATTATATAGTTGGACTGTAGTAATCATTATAATCAATAGTACCTAAAATCGTTGATTGGATAGTTATACTATAACAATCAACAATAAATGAAAGATTAGTGTTTAAAACATAATCCTGGTTGAAAATATTATTTAAACGACTTTAATTTTCAAATTGGGAATAAAATCTCAGGATGGTCCTGAAAATCGAGAAGTTACTTTATTTGATATAGTGACGTCTCGAGCCTAAGCTGGAGTTAAGCAAATAGTAGAGCATGATCTTTGGAAGATTCATGTGACGATAACTTTAGTGCTTAATCCATTATGCTTGCCAAATAGACTCCTTAATTTCTTAATCAAAACTAAGGATTAGATCCTTATAGTATGATATTGAAATTGAAGGATCTTCATAGATCTATCTTTAGATCTTAGAAGAACTAATTGCAATAGAAAACTCTTGGAGAGGTAATGACTATACTCAAGGAGACAAAGCCAGAGTTTGCAATAGGGCAAGAAGTGCAAGGCGCATCTTACTTCGACATTCTTGAAGGCCAAGGCTTGGCCAAAGGCTTCTGGAATGTGGAAAATAGGCAAAGGCAAAATCATTATAATCTTCTGGGAAGATAAAGGACATATCCCAAGATGTCTGCCTAAACTGTGACAAACGGGGTCGCTGAAGCGTGACTGTCGTATGGACAAGGCAGACATGAAGGAATTGAAGGCGGTGCAAGGCTCTGACTTCAAATATGTTTGTCATAAACATGTTCGCTACTAGTATTAAAATTGGATTTTAGATACTAAGTGTGGTACATAAATATGTGTTGTTGTGCAGAATCTGCTGATATGCAGGATACTGACTTCAGTTGAGATTAATCTGCGAATCGGAAATGGGACAACAGTCATTGTTTTAACCGTAGATACCTAAGTTTAGGAACTACTGACCGGCGTAAACACACACGTATAACGCAAGCGCACGTATCGTTCAAGTAGTATAAAAATATCGATTCACGAGGACTTAATATCTAATCTATTAATTTTATGAGGTCAAATGATTACTAGTATCTAACAGGTTGTTTGAATGATTTGAAATGGTGACGATTCTAAATTTAAAAACAAGTAAATAACATTGTTCGAAAGTAGATTTTAAGAAAATTTAATATTAAAAACTATATAGGGTTGTGATTTCTTCCAATATCATTTTAAAGATGAAGTGGTTATCTTAAAGTTGGGTAATATATTGATTTATTAACCTGGAATACTAAATTATGTGTAAGCCTCTGTCGATGGTCAGACACAAATACCCAGTTTAACCCAATTGAACCATATGTCTATGTCAACCAAATTATCTGGATTCATTAAGTTTAAGTTCCAATTATGGCTACCCCCGCCCGACAGGTATATTCCTATCCTGTAAGGAAATCTATTAAAGGGTTATATATCCTCAAGGAAGATCGTGGGCTATTAAGTCTAAGGTCTTAAACCTAAAATCTCTATGTCTAGTTCATTTTAGATTTACCAGTTCAATTTTATTAATGGCCAGTTAATAAAAAGCATTAGGATTAAGACTCAATAAATAAACTTTATATTACCCAAACTATAATTTAACCCCTTATAAACCGGTGATATTGGATTTCATCACAACCCCAGATAACTGGCTTAGTTACGACACATATTTACAGGTAGTAAAAACTTAAATAAAAGAAAAGACATAAAGTAAAATACTAAAAATTAAATACTGAAAAGTAAATGCTGAAAGTAAATTGCTGAAAAGTAAATTGCTGAAAAGTAAATAAAGTAAAATTACAATAAAAGAAAATGCTGAGGTAAAAGGATCCACTTTTATTACTTCTATTTTAGATATCTCCCTTAATATCATCTCCAAAATTAAAATATCAAGTCCAATAATTGCCCTTATTTGACCCATATTTCGTCCTAAATGATTTCATTAAGTCCCAATATTATTTTATCTGCAAAATAAACTAAAACACATCAAAACGTTCATCAAACCCGAGAAACTAAACAAAATATTAAGTAAAAGGGGCGGTAAATATTGAATATTTTCCGCTCATCAACTACCCTTCGGGTTTGTACTTAAATTAGGAAACTGTTACAATGTAACTAGTTTGACTAGAAACATTATCTCTATATCAGGGTTTAACCCGTTGCGGGTATACCTTTATATTCTAGAACACTAAAGTGTTTTATTATATAAAGATGATATTGAGATAAGCACATTAGATGTGAATAACAGTATTTATATTTTGAATATAAATAAATCTCAAAAATATAACATGACAAACAAATAGCTCAAACTGAATTAATCAGTTGAGACTTATAAGTGTCATTGTTGTATGGGACACAATTAAACAAGACTCGTATATCCACACTTTCAAAGAATGGGTACTAGGACAAATTTGATTCTATTCAAATAATGTCTACGAATCTAGTTTATTAGGCAAAGTGCCTAAAACACTTCTTACTTGGTAAAAAGTGCAAATGCCATCAATCTGTTAGCCCTCGTTCATAGTGACGCAAGTGGGCCCATGTCTAGCTAGGCTAGAGGTGGATATGAATGTTTCGTGACCTTTACGGATGTGGCATCGCGTTATGGTTATGTGTTTCTTTTGAAACATAAATCGAAAACTTTTGACGAATTCAAAGAGTTTCGACACGAAGTAGACAAACAGACCGGCTAAAGTATTAAACCATCACGGTTAGACCATGATGAAAATACTTAAGCAATAAGTTTCTCAAATACTTGAAAGAGTATAGTATTCTTTCAATGAGGACTCCTCCCAGAACACGTCAATTTGACGGTGTGTCTGAATAGAGAAACCGAGTTTTGTTGGACATGATAAGGTTAATCATGAGTCGCTCTGAGCTACCATTTCCTTCAACGGATACGCATTAAACAGTGCAAAACTTATTTTGAATAAGGTTCCATAAAAATCTGTTAGACAGATTTCATATTAGATATGAACATGAAAGAAATCGGGTTTTCTCATTTCTGAAAATTTGGGAATGTTGGGCATAAGTTTGGATGATACCAAACTAGAACCCAAATCGGATAAGTGCCTATTTGTAGGTTATCCTAGGGAAACCAAAGTATAGTACTTATTCAACTCACAAGAGAACAATGTAATTGTTGCTCGCCATGTGGTTTTCCTAAGAGGAATACCTATATGCAGTGGTAAGTGAGAGGAAAGTAAAACTCGATGAAAATCAGAGTAATACTGTTCCAGGCACCAATTCCTTAATGGAACACAAATAGTTCATCAAGGATGAAACTATACCAATAATCTTCAAATACAAAAGAACCGCGTAAGTCGGAGAGAGTCAGAAAACAACATGGGGTATGGGTTTCTGATCTCACCTCATAAAGATGTCAATCTTATTGAGGAATACGAGCTGACTTCGTATGAGGAAGTGATACAAGGTATCGACTCCCTATTATGGCAAATTGTCATAATGTCCGAAATGGATTCCATGTATATCAACTAAGTTTAGATACTAGTTGATGTACCGAAAGACATTGTGCCTATTGGTACTATATAAGTCTTCAAGTAAGACATACATGGAAGGCAACATACCAACGTACTAAGCTAGGCTTGTAGCGAAAAGGTATCGTTATCAACATTGTGTCGATTACGACGAAACCTTTTAACTATTGCCATGGTTGAATCCATTTGGAAAATGCTTGCTAATGCTACATAATTCATTTATGAAATATGGCAGCTGAATGGGAAAATCGCTTTCCTTAAAAGGAAACCTTTTGGAGGATGTTTACAACATCCTGACGGTTTTTTCGTATCAAAATGAGCAAACAAGGTTTGCAAGTTAATTCAATCCATTCATGGATTGAAGCAAGCATAGTGTTCTTGGAATTATCGTATTGATGTAATCATAATGGTATATGATTTAATTCAAAACGAAAATTATTCTTGTGTATATAAGGAGGTTAATGGGAGCGCACTAACAGTGAAGTCTTGAATAATGATGACATATCATTTCTTGGAAATGATACTCCCATAATACAATCGGTGAAAGCTTGGCTTTCATGAAAATTCTCCATAGAATTCCTGGGAGAAACAACCTTTATTCTAGGAATAAAGATCTATTGGCTTAGATTCAAAGTTTTTAGTACTCTCCGAGAACTCGTACATTGAAATAAATGTACGTGACCTGGTGTCTCATATGCTTTGAGCATATGGAGTCACAATCAGGCCAATCCAAGTGATAGTCACTGGATTGATGTTAAGAACATCCTTTAGTATCTTAGAGGAACTAAGGATGCTGTCTTAAACTATGGAGAAGGAGAACTTGAAGTGACTGGGATCACTGCTGCAAGTTTCCTAACCGATGAAAATGACTATTAGTCGTAACAACGGTACTATACAATTTGAATAACGGAACAGTGAGCTGGAAATCTTCCAAGAAAGATACTGTTACCGAATAAACAACAAAAGAGGATTATTGCTACAGCTGAGGCAGCAATAGAAGCCATTTGGGTCGATAATAAATCTAATTAGATTAGATGTAGTTCTGTTAGCAGCTGAGCTAGGCTACAGCACAGGCTAAAGAATTAATGGTCTCATCAACGTTCCAGATATATACTTCAATTATTCATCTGATTCGTACGGATCATACATCGTGGCGATGTGATGATCGAATAAATCGCATCAGATGATAACCTGCAAATCCGCTGACGAAAGTCTTTTCTCAGCAGAAGTTTGAGTGAACCGTACATAGTTCGGGTGTAGGACACTTGAGTGATTGGCTATAGGCCAAGTTGGAGATTTTTGGACAGTTATGGCCCATAGCATCACTATTTGTACAGATCATGGTGTTGTTGTACAAATTAACTATGGGACAAAGAAAATTGCTCTTTTATCATTTGTAATTAGATTACCAAGATGAATAAATGATAGAAAGTCCATATAATTAGTTCCGGATTGAGATGATATGAGACAGTATCAATCCACGAAGGTTTAATCATTAAATATCCCTAGTCAGAGTATTATCGAGATTGGACATCGATAATGCGTAAAAGACTAGTATTACACGTGTGCGCGTTGTGGGAGCATAACGACATAGTTCTCATATATTTGGGTATAGGATACTCATGCAAGTGTAATAAGAGGTTATGTTTACCGATGGTACGGGAACAGCTTCGCTCTGGATAGACCCCTCGGAATTCCATTGGTAGTATGACTATGTGTCTATGGAAGTCTGAATCAGGGTAGGTGTATTTGGTCTTAACCTGAGACTTGCACCGCTAATACTTGCGACAATCAATATGCTTTGGTTTTGGTCGTCCAGGGCTTTAACAGGTTCTGTGTACGCCTCTTCTGGGTATATTGAGAATCGTAGTGTATTGGGTGTGATGTCAAGACGAAAGTATCACTTCAGTCATAGTGGAGATGATGATCACGTAGGATACGGAACTGGTTCTCTTACATGCTGCAGCTATCGAGATATTATGACTAGGTCATGTTTATCCGATTATAGAGACTAGTTACCAGAGATCCGATATGTGCTTCGTACGGGGCAGACACAATTCCAGCCCCGGACCTTGCACGTGACATCTGATACTGGATCGAAATACGCAATACTTCGTATACTATACCTGATATAGATCACATATTCCAGTAAGAATATTTCTGGAGAATTGGGTAGGCACGGTGCTTTGCTAGAAGCCAACCATGTCTTGTAAATCAGTAAAAACGTAGTACTATGTACGTACGTGTTCTGATAGTCCGACGAACGGATTTACTGCCAACATATTTGGGGATCTCATTGGTTGCTTCCCGAAGATTCACCGATGACGTATGACTCGCACTTTATTAATCTGGGATTAATTATAAGAGAGAAAATTAATCTGGGATTAATTACGGAGATATTTTATCTGGGATAAAATATTATTTAAAGAAAGAGAACGATTAATTTAGAATTAATCGATAGAATAATATATTCGATATATTATACGAAATTGGATTTCGACGCGGAATTGAAATTAGATTTTAATTCGGGCAAACGAGTTAATTTAGAATTAATTCGTTAGCGATGTGAATAGTAATTTTACTAGGCATAATTATTTAATTACGTCACAACGGAAAATTTGTTAATTCGAATTAGCGAACCCGGGCCCGGGAGTGTTTGCGGGCGCACTCGCATTGCGAATTTAAGTGCGGCCCATAAGTCACATCAAGCGTCAAATCACTAGTCAATTGATTGATGTGATGTCTAGTCACTTTGAGTGATGTGACAACTTGTCACTTGTGATTGATGGTGGTAGTTGGAGAGCTTTAATGCTTGTACCTTTTTGACTTTTGGAAATTCAAAATTTTGTATATGTTTAATTGATTTTGGAAATCAATTAACTAATACACATCATTTTTCTTCTCTCTCACTCTTCTCTTCTTCTCGACCTTGGGCCATTTTTGCTCTCCAAAATTCTGCAAATGCCGTGAATTGTAGGAGAAGCAAAGGAAGTTTTGTGGCAAAATTTTCAGAGTGCTAGCACGCTTTAAGGGTCTTGCGAAGGTGATAGGGAAACCGACTTGTGAGCTTGGAATCACCATTTGAAAGCTTGGAGCTTAGACCGAAAATGGAGCAACAAAATTAGCCCAAAGCCGAGACTTCAAGGATGGAAAAGCTTGAAGATTTTGATGTTCCTCGCATCGCCATAACCGATCGTTGTAAGTATGATTCCGCCATGCTTTTACGAGTATTCACATATATGTTTCATTGCTTGATTTGATCCCTGGGACCTTAGAGAAACCCACACAATTCCCTTTCAAGACAAAACTATTCTGGTGGTTGACGGCTTCATATCATGCATTGTACTTCCTCCCTTACCAGCAAATGAGTGTGACATCAAAACATGCATCCAGATTATACAAATGTCAGTTCAGTTTATGGGGAATGCAACTGAAGATCCTAATGCCCACATCAGCAACTTCCTGGAAATTTGCGGCACATTCAATTACAACCGAACGGAAGAAGAAGTAATGAGACTGCGTGTGTTTCCATATTCTTTGAAAGACAAAGTAAGGCTTGGCTATATTCACTACCAGCAAGTTCCATCACAACTTGGAACACTCTAGCCACCAAATTCCTTGCAAAGTACTCTCCCTCAGCCAGAACTGCAAAGCCGAGGAATGACATTACATCTTTTGTACAACATGGCTCAGAATCCCTCTGCGAAGCTTGGGAAAGATACAATGAGTTGCTCAGAAAATGTTCTCACCATGAAATTGCAAAGTGGCTTCAAGTCCAAACCTTCTACAATGGACTTTCTGGACGGATGAGAACTATAATCAATGTTGCTGCTAGAGAAGCTTTAATGGAAAAATGAGAGGATCAGGCCTGGGACCTAATTGAAGAAATAGCCAACAATAATTCTTTGTGGCCAACAGAAAGGAGCATGATTCAACGAATAGCAGAAATTTACGAAGTTGGAGCCAACACAACAATGAATGCCAAGCTGGATCAGATATGAAAATTCATGGAAACTCTTAGCATGCAGGGTAATGTTGGATCCACAAGTTCACCATATGGAGGAGCACTAGAGGTGGAATCATACAACCAACATGATGAGACGGTGAATTATGTCAACAATTTCAACAGACAGAGGAACGATCCACATTCCAACACCTACAACCCAATGTGGAGGAATCATCCCAATTTCGCATGGAGTAACAATTCAGGGCAAAGGAACAACCCACCACCAGTATTCTAATAGTAAAACAAAGGCCATGAGTATGAAAAAGAACCAGGAATAATAGAAGTGCTGGCCCATTTGAAAAAGCTTGAAGCAAAATACGACTTTCAAACAACATTAATTCAAAATCAAGCAACTTCTTTTAAAGCACTGGAGAATCAAATGGGACAACTGGCCAATGCTCAGAGTTACAGACCACAAGGTAACCTTCCTAGCAACACAGAACCAAATCCAAGGAACCGGGGGAAGGAGCAATGTCAAGCCATTACTTTCAAAAGCGGTACTGAAATCAGCAAAGATGTTGGAATCAAGGCATCCACTGAGGAAGTTCCAAAGAAAGCAGCCAAGCAAAACCACAGATGAAGGAAAAAGTGACAAAAGAAAATGATCGAGAAAGATTCAATCATCCTCAACCATTTCCACAGCGTCTCCAGAAACATAAACTGGACAAGCAGTTTGCTCGATGCATGAAGATCTTCAAAAAGATGCATATCATCATTCCATTTGCAGAAGCGTTGGAACAAATGCCCAGCTATGTCAAATTCATGAAAGATATTCTTTCACGAAAGAAAAGATTGGGAGATTACGAGACAATAGCATTGATAGAAGAATGCAGCGTCATCATTCAGAGGAAGCTTCCCCGAAAGTTGAAAGATCCTGGCAGTTTCACCATCCCTTTCACCATAGGAGAACATTACTTCGGTAAGGCTTTGTGTGATTTAGGTGTCAGCATTAACTTGATGCCTTTGTCTATTTACAGGAAACTGCATATTGGAGAAGCAATGCCCACCTCAGTTACTTTGCAGCTTGCTGACAGATCACTCACATTTATGAGAGGTGTAGTGGAAGATGTATTGGTTAAAGTTGACAAATTCATTTTCCCAGCAGATTTCATTATCCTTGACATGGAAGAAGACAAAAATGTATCTATCATCCTCAGGAGACCATTCTTGGCTACAGGTCGAATTGTTATTGATGTACAAAAATGAGAACTAACCATGAAAGTGCAGGACCAAGAAGTTACATTCAATGTTTTCAAAGCCATGAAATTCCCGAATGATGAAAATGAGGAGGAATGTTTCAAAATTGATGTTTTAGATAGTATCATCCAGGATACTGATGCAATGCAACTTTCCATGGACAAACTTGAAGCTTGCATCACCAACATGACTGACAGTGAGCTAGATGATGAAATTCTGGAATGTATCAACTATCTTGACAAATCATTTCGCTTCAAATCGACACCACAGATGGAAAGTTTGGAACTATCGAAAAATGAGTGAATCAAGCCCTCGAATGAATAACCACCACAGATGGAATTAAAGCCACTTACGAGCCATCTCAGGTATGCATTCTTAGAAAACTCTTCTGATTTACCTGTGATTATTTCTTCGTTGCTAACATTGGAGCATGAAGATAAGTTGTTGAGAGTGTTACGAGAACATAAGAAAGCAATTGGCTGGACTATAGCAGACATTCGAGGCATTAGTCCATCATTTTTCATGTAAAAAATTCTAATGAACGACGAGTACAAAGCCACAGTGGAGCATCAACGGAGACTAAATCCAATCATGAAAGAAGTCGTGAAGAAATAAATTATCAAATGGTTGGATGCCGGCATCATCTACCTCATCTATGACAGCACGTGGGTGAGTCCTATGCAATATGTGCCAAAGAAATGAGGAATGACTGTAGTCACAAATGAAAAGAACGATCTGATTCTAACAAGAACGGTGACTGGATGGAGAGTATGCATGGACTACATGAAGCTGAACAAAGCAACAAGAAATGATCATTTCCTGCTAACATTCATTGATCAGATGCTAGACAAATTGGTGGGACATGAATTCTACTATTTTCTGGATGGATACTCGGGGTACAATGAGATTGCCATCGCCCCATAAGATCAGGAGAAAACCACTTTTACATGCTCGTATGGTACTTTTGCTTTTCGTAGGATGCCATTTGGACTATATAATGCTTCAGCCACATTTCAACGTTGCACGATGACCATCTTCTCAGACATGCTAGAACAAAGTATGAAGGTTTTCATGGATGATTTTTCTGTGTTTGGAGACTCTTTCGACCACTGCTTGCAAAATTTGGAAAAAATGTTACAAAGATGCGAATATACCAACATGGTACTCAACTGGGAGAAATGTCATTTCATGATGCATTAAGGCATTGTCCTGGGACATCGGATCTCACAAAAGGGAATCGAGGTAGACAAAGTAAAGATCGAGACAATTGAAAAACTACCTCCACCATCATCTGTCAAAGGGATTCGCAGTTTTCTTGGACATAGAGGATTTTACAGGAGATTTATCAAAGACTTCTCCAAGATTGCTAAATCTCTATGCAATATGTTGGAGAATGATGTGCCTTTCAACTCCACTAAAGAATGCCACCAAGCTTTTGAGATCTTAAAACAGAAACTGGTATCTGCTCCCATCATAGTAGCACCAGATTGGACGCTTCCATTTGAGGTGATGTGCGATGCTAGTGATTTTGCTGTAGGTGCAGTTTTGGGACAATGCAAAGCAAAAAATTTCCACACTATTTACTATTCCAGCAGAACTCTGAATGAAGCACAACTTAACTACACAACAACTGAAAATGAGCTACTTGCAGTTGTGTTTGCTTTTGATAAATTTCGCTTATATCTGCTGGGCCCCAAAGTGGTGGTCTACACAAATCATTCAGTAATCAAATATCTTATCGCGAAGAAAGATGCCAAACCCAGATTGATCCATTGGGTGCTTCTACTACAAGAATTTGACGTGGAGATCTGAGACAGGAAAATGACAGAAAACCAAGTGGCATATCACTTATCGAGGCTCGAGAATGGAGAAACGGATGGCAATGAAATGACAAGCAAATAAACCTTTCCAGATGAACAATTGTTTGGCATCAAACAACAGGATGCCCCTTGGTATGCTGACTATGTAAACTACATAGTATCGGGAAAATGGCCGTTGGAATGGACACATCAGCAACAGAAGAAATTCTTCAAGGAAGTCAAGCACTGTGTCTGGGATGAGCCGTACTTATTCAAATGTTGTGCTGATCAATTACCGAGATGTTTTGTTCCACAAGAGGAGGTCAATAGTGTCCTGCAACATTGTCATTCATCACCATACGGCGGATACTTCAGCGGAGATAAAACTGCAGCCAAAGTCTTACAGTCAGGTTTGTTCTGGCCTACTATGTTTAAAGATTCTTACTTATTCATTCTTTAATGTGACAGGTGCTAGAGAACGGGAAATATTTCGAGGCGAAATGAAGAACCTCTTCAAAACATTATGGAAGTGGAGATATTTGATGTATGAGGGATTGATTTTATGGGACCCTTTGTTCCATCATTCGGAAACCTGTACATTCTGGTTGCAGTAGACTACGTCTCTAAATTGGTTGAAGCAACAGCACTACCTTGAAATGATTCAAAAGTGGTGATAAAATTCCTTAAAAATAATATTTTCACTCGCTTCGGAACACCTCGGGCAATTATCAGTGGTGGTGGTTCACACTTTTACAGTAGATATTTCGATGCACTCTTATCTAAATACGGAGTTACTCATAAAGTTGTCACTGCCTACCATCCGCAATCAAATGGATAGGTTGAAGTTTCAAACAGGGAGATCAAAAAAATCTTAGAGATAACTGTTGGATCAACAAGGAGTGATTGGTCTACAAAACTGGATGATGCATTATGGGCCTATCGGATAGCTTACAAAACACCTATTGTTATTTCCCCATATCGAATGGTGTTTGGAAAAGCATGTCATTTTCCAGTGGAGCTTAAACACAAAGCGTACTGGGCACTGAAGAAGTTAAATTTTGATCTACAAGTAGCAGGAGAGAAAAGGCTCCACCAACTAAACGAATTGGAGGAATTTCACCTACAGGCTTATGAGAATGCCAGACTGTACAAATAAAAGACCAAGAAATGGCATGATCTAAAAATAGTGGGCAGAACCAGGGCAGCAGGTGTTGTTATACAATTCACGGTTGAAACTTTTCCCTGGGAAACTAAAATCACGGTAGTCATGTCCATTTTTAATCACCCAAGTTTTACCATATGGAGCCGTTGAGTTAATTGATCCCAACTCCAATGATACATTCAAAGTTAACAGCCAGTGTGTCAAGCACTACTGGGGAGAATCATTTGAGCGACAAAAAGAAAGTGTGACACTTTCAGATCGAGCCTAACGTTCGGGCAGTCATGTCTAGCTGACGACGTTAAACTTAGCGCTAGCAGGGAGGCAACCCATGCAATTTGTGTATATATTAAGAATTGGTGTGCTTTATTTTTGTATATTTAATTTTTGTAGGTAAAGTCACATTTTAGAATGGAAGACGTTCTCGCAAATCTTCACAAGCAATTTCTTTCTCTCCCTCAAAACTCTCTGATGAAAGTCTACAAAGCTCGCATGGAACGAATGAGACTTCTGATGATCAAAGGTATTCATAATGACATTCGTTGGTTAATTAAAGCACGAGTCCGATTGGCAGGTGAGTCTTCTGACTCTTTTATTTCATTTCTGCCTGGTTTAGGAAAAAGCACCTATGCTAAGAAAAAAATAGCTGAAAGATTAGGTGTTTGCTATAAATATGCACGCAAGACATGTAATACTCGTTGTCATTCTTTAGGAATGGTGTCTGATAACCACGAAGATAAAATTAAATTCATTAGGGATTGAATGAGTAAGGAGTCTTTAGGTGACATATCATTGACTCTTGAGACGCATCCCAGTTAATATGTGTATCACATGATTCGCATGTTACATACACAATTTCGAAAAGAAAGACAACAATTAAGTCTCGAGAATCTGAATTTAAAAGACCATGTTTGCCAATTTATAAGAAAATTGGATAGGAAGCTTGTCCCTGACGCAAAGACGTCATTCAAGCCATTACATCTTGTAAATATTATTATCTCTTTGTATTTATCTAATAATTGTGATTTATTTTATTATTTTCTTTTATTTTCTTCGATAGGATCCAGACTTTTTGACTTTCATGATTTATTTTATTATTTAGCTAATAATTGTCATTCGGCAAGTACTAGTGCTATTATTACTCACCTTTTTTCAGTTTCTATAAATTCAGCTCGTCAATGCACTCTTGAAGACATCCATATTTGAGAAAGAAATACAAAAAAAGGAAGCAACTTCAAGAAGATGAATTGTAAACATTTGTGTGTTTTACGGTACTAGTGTTGGTTCTAAACCAGAGTTCGTTGAGGCAGCACAGGAATTGGTAGAGTCATAACTGAAAGGAATATGCACTTAGTATATGGCGGTGGCAATCTTGGACTAATTGGGTACGTTTCAAGGGCTGTACAGGTCAAGTTCTGGGAATCATCCCAAAACCTTTGGCAGAGGCGAATCTGATAGGACCATCAATTGGAGATAAATGCATCGTGCCAGGTATGTCTGAACGACTGGCTGAAATGATTAATTGTGATGATGCTTTTATTGCTTTGCCAGATGGCCTGGGCACAATGGAGGAAATTTTTACAGTACTATCTTGGGCGAACTTGAACATACACCAGAAACCAATTGGACTGTTTAACGTTGATGAATTTTATGACTTTCTTTGTGTGTTTCTTGATGATGCCCGGAGAAATATGTTCGTGTCAAAACCTGTAAAAGATATCATCTTCACTGCTAGAACTGCCAGGATTTAATTGACCAACTTTTAGCCTTTGAACCACAAATTGACCCTATTCTTTCCAAGATTAACTGGTTCGATAATGATCGTGGTAAAAAGCGTTGGATAAATCTGGATCTTAACCTTTAATTTTCTTTTTACATGTAGAATTTCAGCTAACCAGGTACTATCTTCTAAACTCTTCTTCTACTTTTTAGATATTGGGGACAATGTCTCAATTAGGTTTGGGGGAGGGGAATAGTTGATTAGTATCTTATTTTTATTTTTTTTAGTTATGTTGTTTTTGCTTGGTTTTTAGTCAAAAATTTAAAAAAAATTAAAAAATTAAAAAATATAAAAATAAATATTTTGTTTTTGTGTTTTAATTTAAGTAATCAGGTGAAATTGGTGTGAGATAGCTGAGTAAGGAAATTCCACTCCTGAGACGTATCTCAACCTATTTCGTAACAAGTTAATTTTTGTTTATTTACTTTTGAATTATTTAATTTGTGAATTCTCCATAATACTGACTAAATTGGATCTTCTTATGCTCAATTGACAGGTATTATCAACATGCATTGTAACATACGGTTATGAGTTGTAATTGAAAAGTTTGTAATATTCAGTGCTCTAGTTTAATTGGAGGAATCATCTAAAAAAGCGATGGAAAAAAAAACATATGAGATCCAAGTAATTAAGTCTGTAGGGGTGTTTTAACACCTAATGCCCTAAAGCCAACTCGTTTGGGAGTCATTGGCCCAAAGTTCGCTACATGGATTGAAGATGTTAAAAAAAAATCTGAAATCCGAGTAATTAAGTCTGTAAGGGTGTCTTAACACCTAATGCCCTAAAGCCAACTGGCCCAAAGCTCACCACATGGATTGAAGATGTTGTAAATAAATAAATAAAAATCCATTGCTAAAAAATGTGTGAATTCTGATATAACTTTAGGACAAAAATATTACTCTTTTTTCAACTACACTTATGAATATTGTGGGCACAATGATTTGATTAATACCTTGTTTGTTGTGAATATGGAGAATGGTAAAAATAATCAGAGAATTTACTTATTTGGTAATTTAGAAAGAAATAAAACAACTATTAACTTGGATAAGAGTTTCACTTGTTTAGTCACTAACTTGTTTGATCTTTTTGCTTTTGTGTGCATTTGACATTTGTGGGTATCATCACTATAAACCCTCACGAGACTACAACTCGTCCACTAGGGACACCTAAAGGTTTAAAGACTTGTTGCATATGCTAAACGCAACCGTGATCCCTACGAAAGTGGCTTAGTTTAAAGTTGTTTATTGCATTTTATTTTTTTGTTTTGCTCGAGGACTAGCAAAATATTAGGTTTGAGGGTGTGATAAACGGTAAATATATCAGTATTTACCGTCCTTTTTACTTGATATTTTATTTAGTTTCTCGAGTATTGTGAATATTTTTATGTGTTTTGTGTTATTTTACAGATAAATAAAGTTTCGAAACTCACTGGAATTGATTCGAGGCTAAAACGGCAAAATTCGGATAAAAAGGGCAAATTAGGAAATTTGTTGTTCACGTGTCGCGACGCGCAACATCCTTTACGTCGCGACGCGTCACAATTATACAGCCTGCCAAAACACGTCATCGCTGACGTCATCACTGTAGCCCGCATCACGACGCAGAACCCTCAACGCGTCGCGATGCCAAGCCAATAATTCTGCCAACAGCCACGTGTCATCATTGCATCAAATCAACGGTGTGTCGCGACGCGCAAGTGTTTTGTGTCGCGACACGCGTGGCAGAATTTTGCCTATAAATTAAAGCTGAAATCAGAAGGAAAATCCATACATTCTTCTCGGGATTTCCTTAAGAATACTAAGAAGATTGTATATTGTTTGTTTATTTACAGCTTTCTTGTATTTAATTTTTTTTTATGTAATAGTTCTTTTTTTATTTTACTTTTCAGTATGAGGAGGTAACTCCCCTCTGCTAGGGTGAATGGTAAAAATTTTATTACTAATATTTAGATTAATCTCCCTTAATTATAATATATAAACTATTTTAAAATCTGACTTAATGGGATACCACATTTATAGTCGGTTGTACTTAATTAAATTGATTTTAATCTGACTAAATTGGATACCGCCTTTATGGTCGGTTGGAATTAATCATAAATTTGACTTAATCAGGATACCGCCTTTTATGGTCGGTTGGTAATGTCATGCAAAATTTATATATTATAATAAGAGAGATATCTAAATTAGAAGTAGTAAAAGTGGATCATCTAACCCCAACATTTTCTTTATTGTTTATTTATCTTTTTAATTTCTAGATTTACTTTATGTCATTTACTTTATTTATGTCTTTAATATTCCTAGATATGTGTGGTAATTAAACCCCGTATCTAGAGTTGTGATGAATTCCAATATCACAGTTTTATAAGTGGTTATTTTATGTATTGAGTAATATAAAGGTTTATTTATTGAGTCTTAAGCTTAATGCTTCTTGTTAACTGGCCACTAATAAGATTGATTTGGTAAACTTAAAATGAACTTGACGAAGAGATTTTAGGTTTCAGCCTTAAACTCAATAGCTCACGATCTCACCTGAGAGCAAATGATCCTTAGGTAGATTTCCATTCCATGATAGACATATATCTGTCGGCGGAGGTAACCACAATTGGAACTTAATCTTAATGAATTCAGGTAATTTGATTAACATAGACATATGATTAATTGGATTACTTTGGGTGTTTGCATTTGACTATCGACAGAGGCTTTTACGTATTTTCATGTTCCAGGTTAGTAAACCGATATATTGCACAAACATTAGATAACCACTTCATCTTTAAAAGATATTGGAATGATTCACAACCTTAGATAGTTTTATAATATTGATGTTTCCATTAATTTACATTCGCACTGTTTTAATTACTTGTCTTTAGTTTAAGATCACCATCCAATCAACAATCAATCTATTAGATACTTGTAAACATTTAGCTTCATAATTTGATAGCTTAGAATGAAGATGAGATTATAAGTCGACTTGTATCTAGGTCATATGATGTATGCCTTATCTATTTAAGCTTCTAGAAGACTAATAATGACAGAAGTTGATCAACGACTCTCGGATCGGTATACCGAGGCGGACGGTACTTGTCAAATCTCCCTCTAACTTTCTCAACCAGGTCTGGTCGGCATGTATGGACATCATCAGGTCAGGCTCAATAAATTCTCTAATAACCCAAAATCCATCATTTATTCACTAGGTTAGGTCTGTATGATAACTCACTTCATCCCTAACACGTTATGCTCTTTAGGTGAGCTCCTCAATACAACAGAGTTGGGTCTTTCTGTCAAACTCTATCTGTATCTCCAGGCCTCTGTGCCTCTATTATCAATTTTTGGCTAAATACAATATTCATTTTGCCCCTCCTCGACATTTGAACTATTCTCGCGGAAAAACCACCATCAACAAACATAATAATATATTATATATAAAGATTTTATATCAGTCTATATATCAATATATGAAAAGCAAAAATTTGTAAATTAATATAACTATATTGATATTCATGGTGTCAGTAGAGTTTATTGCTCATATCTTCTACCTCTAAGGTTAAATCTACCAATTGAATTTCACAAACTTTTTATATGCCGATGCAAAAATCATTGTTTCTACACAAAACATGCAAAAAAAAAAAACAAAAAACAAAAAACAGAGCAAAAAAATTATTCGGAAAAGAAAGCAAATAACATTAAATAGACACGTCTAGTTTATTTTTTGTATTTTTTAAGATAATTAAAGAAAATATGATTTTATTTGGAAAATTTAAAATTTTTTAATAATTTTATATAGAATTATTATATTTTATAATTATAATTGTATATTTTTTATTATTTTAATGAATTAATGCAAAAAAAAAAATATTAATTTTTTATCACAAGGGTAAACATGTAAAAGCACCAATATTCCTTTGACTTTTGACCCCGAATGGTGTTGAGGAATTATGAAAATAGTATTGGATAAGTGGTAAATGTTATAAACTTATTTTTTGGAAATCTCTCTATTAAACTACATGATCCGAGCTTAAACGAAGCAGGTAAAACCATCGGCTGTCGCAGGCTCTTACAAGAAATGCCCTCTTTGAACCTAAACTCAGGATCTGACAACCAAGTTTTACGTCATTTGCCACCAAGTCGCAGCATTTGAGGATGGTAAATGTTATAAACATTACGGGAAAGTGACATTCTCCCTAAAAAATTATTAGTAATTCTAACCACCACCTTCACAAATAAAGTGAAGAGAGATAAAATATTATATAAAATTAATATAAGAGGAATAATTCATTGAAAGTATTATGAAGTGAGAAGTGAAATCTGATTGAAGGACCTCGATTTGTATATATTTTGAAACTAGTATTACTAATATGGCTTTTATATTGAGCAACTCAATAATATTTAGTGATTTTTTTAGAGTTGCTCTTATATCTCAAGGTCTTAAAAAATTATTAAAAATAATTCATTTATCATCTATAAAAGTTAAACAATCTAAATTTTTTTAATCAAATTAGTATGAATAAGGTCTGTTTTCATACACATGGAAAAATAAATAATTATTTAAAAAATATAATAAATTAAAAATACTAACGTTATTACCCATTCGTTTAAATCAAAACATAATCTTACTATTTTTCATTTTTTTTTCCTTATGGAATTCTTAATTTTTCCCCATAAAAAAATTAATAAATAAATCGGAAAAAACAAGCAAGTTTTTTTTTGTCTGTGGTGACGGAGATAAGGAGAGATTTAGCCACGCGCGATCCAAACGCGTGGGATGTTACTGACATCGCTTCGCTGTCATCAATTTGAACATAAAATGTTCAAATGTGAGCTCTCAAATCTTTATGACGATCGATATTCTTAAGGAGGCACTTTCACAAAAATGAAGGGGGGATATTAGCACTTAAAACTTAATGTTTATACTAATATTCATTTATCTTTATTGTTTTATTATATTATTATTAATTCATTATTTGGATTAAAAATATACAAATCAAAATATCGGAATTTGAAAAAAAAATTATCTCAAACCTCATCTCAATTATTTTATCTAGAAGAAAAATTATTTTGAATCTTGACAGAAATTTTTAATTAAAATTATTTTACAATATTTAAGATTTTCTACCATCTTTATCTCTCATATATTTCTTATAAATGTTTTAGTAGTAATTTTTTAAATTTTAGCAAAATTAGTTTCTTGGGTGTCAATTCATAGATCTATTAATAAATCATATTATTAATTTTATTTTTTTATTCATTAGATTGTTTAGTATAAAATTAAATATGAAAGCATTTAAAATAGAATTAGACATAATTAGAAAATATTTAGTAAGATATTTAAATAAAATAATTTTCCATAAAAATATTATTTTGTAAAAAATACTATAATTTATAAAATTATTCTTTTATAATTAATTATTTTGGTGAATTAATAATTATGCCACATATTAGTTATTTATATCACGAGTAAATATATCAGAATATAAAATAATCATTTAATTTTTGACATGTTTTGGGGTATTATAAAAATAATATAAAATAAATGATTATTAATGTAAATATTACGGAGAAAAGTGGCATTCTCCCAAATCCCAATTAAAAACGACATCAAAATTTATAATTTATTAGTTGAATTGAAAAGTAAGAATAACTAAAGTAGGAATGAAGTCAATTATTTGTAAATCCATAGCTGCAAGGAATATGTATGACATAATAATAATAATAGCTGATAAATACATGACATACATAATTATATTAAATATAATTATTATTTATTTAATCATATTTAATATTTTAAAATGTATGATTATATATTATTGAATTTTTTTACATAAAATATGGAATAATTACTGCCATTAATTTTAGGTAAGTTTTTTTCCCTTTCTTTTGATGTAATAACTACATATTAATGGTACTAGAAAATCCCAATGTGTGGTGTATATATAAAATATTAATTAATGTAATTTTCAATTTTCAAAGCTTTATAATCATACCACAAGCAATGATGTGGAGTTAGTCAATAATTTACGCATCAAATTTCTACTTAAAAATTGATTTTACGCATCAAATTTCCACTTAAAAATTGATTTTTGGGATAACAATTGAAGCATAATGGAACAAACCCATCAAATAATATTAAAAAAGTCAAAATGATGTAATTAAAGCTGACACTTCACGTCTTCGGTCTCCCTGTTATTTTATATTACATTCAGCCTAATAAAAAAAGAAAGAAAGATAGATAGTCACTTTCTCCCCTCTTGATTAGGAGGTGGTATATCATGTGCCGGGTGTATATGTCATCTCTTTCACAGCAGGCGGGCCTCACAATTGTGTGGGGACCGCCTGCTGTGAGAGAGATGACATATACACCCGGCACATAATATAATTTTCGTTGATTAGACACGATCATCGGTTGATTCGGTTCGATTCTGTTCTGAATTAGAGAAATTTAATAATTTGATTTTATATTATATTAAATCAAAAAATTAAATTAAAAATAAAATAAAATAGTTTGATCTTAAATTTTAAAAACTTAAATTGTATATGTATTCTCTTGGAGTGAGAGTAATCAAAACTCACATAGTTTCATTATATTTTTTAAATAGTTCCCCATCAGTGGCCATTACAATTATTTACTCATCATCATTATCTGTGTCTATAGTTGATCCTTCAATATTTACAGTTGCATTGTCAAAATCAATTGTTAAAATTTTACCTAAAAAACTATATTAATCAAAAATTACTTTAATCATTCTATAAATATTTTTTACAATATGTTGCTCATCAAAACCTCTAAATGCAATAAGTCATTTATGAATATTTCATGATGCATCAATCCAATGACAAGTCACACACATGTATGAAAGTGTTTGTCAATGGTCACTCCAAATATCAGAACAAATAGAAAGACAACCTTTAATATCTTTAAATATTTCATTTAAAATAATTTTACCATCTTTATATAATTTAAAAATTTATCATTTTGCTATATTTCTAAGCATTTTACAGGCAGTATGATTTAAAGCATTTCGAACATTATTAGTAAAAGTAATTTTTACATCAAAACTTAAAAAAAGATGTCACATACAAATAAATTTAGCAAATTCTTCTCTATTTTTAGCATCAGAATATTTAAATAATTTTAAAGAACTTTTACCTCTATTAGATGAAGTGTACCTGCTTATTTAAGTTTGTGTTGTATTAAGTCTAATTTCAACTGCATGATGCATATACAAGTGCTTGTTCGTATTGCCATAGCCGCTAGTAAATTTGTAAGATACACCACAATAGTTGCATATTGCTCTTGGACCTTCACTTTCAGTCTCGACTAAATGAAAATGAATTTTGAAAATATCGGAAGATCGAGATTTAACTTCTCTTCTCCGTGTACCGATACTTTTGATGTTCTCTTGGGTTAAGATATTGGACATGTTGTTCTCAGATAAGCTTTTCATTTTTTATTAATATTGAAGAATTGTAAAATTAAATAAATTGGAGAAATTGAAGATGAGATAATTGAGAATGAGAGAATTAAAGAAATTGAGAATTTATCTGTTGGAAAAATGAAGTATGACTCATATTTATATATGTTTGGATAATTTTTGTGATACCTAAATTGCTCCTACAACTAGTTGTTTTATTAATATTATTAAGGGTAATTTAGTAATTTTATTTAACAAAAATATTTTTTTAAAAATAGTAAGGAGCCGTTGAACACAATGACAGCGTAGGTCGGAGAGAGTAAGAAAACAACCTGAGAGGTATGGGTTTCTGATCTCACCTCATGTGGATATTAATCTTATTGAGGAAGATGAGCCGGCTACGTATGAGGAAGCGATACAAGGTATCGACTCCGATTTATGGCAAGATGCCATGAATTCCGAAATGGATTCCATGTATACCAACCAAGTTTGGACACTGGTTGATGCACCAGAAGGTGTAAAGCCTATTGGATGAAAATGGGTCTTCAAGAGGAAGACCGACATGGATGTCAACATACAAACGTACAAAGCTAGGCTTGTAGTGAAATGGTATCATCAACGACATGGTGTCGATTACAACGAAAATTTTTCACCAGTTGCCATGATTAAATCCATTCGGATAATGCTTGTTATTACTGCATATTTCGATTACGAGATATGACAGATGGACGTCAAAACCGCTTTCCTTAACGTAAACCTTTTGGAGGATGTTTATATACAACAGCCTGACGGTTTTGTCGTACCAAGACTTGCAAACAAGGTTTGTAAGTTAAATCGATCCATTTATGGATTGAAGCAAGCATCACTTTCTTGGAATCAACGTTTTGATGAGATCATAAAAGAATATGATTTCGTTCAAAATGAGGATGATCCTTGTGTATATAAGAAGGTTAGTGGGAGCGCACTAACATTCATTGTCCTTTACGTTGATGATGTATTGCTTATAGGCAATGACATTCACATGTTAACATCGGTGAAAGCTTGGCTTTCATTAAAATTCTCCATGAAGGATCTGGGAGAAGCAGTCTTTATTCTAGGAATAAAGATCTACCGGGATAGATCTAGAAAGCTGCTTGGACTATCCCAGAGCACGTACATTGACAAAGTGTTGAAGAGATTCAACATGAATCAGTCCAATAGGGGACTGTTTCCAGTGTCACATGGCGTCACTCTATCTAAAGACATGTGTCCTAAAACTCAAGATAAGAGAGACAACATGAGTCGGATACCATTCGCCTCGGCAGTCGGATCGATCATGTATGCCATGATATGTACGCGACCTGATGTCTCATATGTTTTGAGCATGTGTAGTCGCTATCAGGCCGATCCAGGTGATGGTCACTGGATGGCGGTTAAGAATATCCTAAAGTATCTTAGACGAACTAAGGATGCTTTCTTAATCTATGGAGATGGAGAACTTGAGGTAACTGGGTATACCGATGTAATTTTCCAAACCGATAAAGACGACTGTAAGTCGCAATACGGGTACATATTTTGTTTGAATAACGGAGCAGTAATCTGGAAATCTTCCAAGCAGGAGACTGTTGCCAATTCAACAATAGAAGCGGAGTACATTGCTGCAGCTGAAGCAGCAAAAGAGGCAGTTTGGATCCGTAAATTCCTAATTGGATTAGGAGTAGTTCCGTGAGCAGCTAAGCCCGTTCCATTGTATTGTGACAATAACGGGGCTATAGCGCAGGCTAAGGAACTGCGGTCTCATCAACGATCCAAGCATGTTCTTCGACGTTTCCATCTGATTCGTGAGATCATACATTGTGGCGATGTGAAGATCGAGAAGGTCGCATCAGAGGATAACATTGCAAATCCGCTGACGAAAACTATTCATCAGTAAAAGTTTGAGCGACATGTATATAGTTCAGGTATTAGATGCTTGAGTGACTGGCTATAGGCCAAGTGGGAGATTGTTAGACAATTATGACCCATAACGTCACTATTTGTAAAAGACATTGTGGTTTTTGTACAAATTAATTATGTAGCAATGGAAATTACATTTTATCATTTTGTAATTTGATTACTTAAGTATATAAATGATAAAAGTCCTGATAAAAGTCCTTATGATTAGTTTCGGATTATAAGATATGAGACAGTATAAATCCATAAAGGTTTAATCATTAAATATCCCTAGTCGTAGTATTATCGAGACTGGACATCGATAATGCGGAATAGACTAGTATCACACTTGTGCGTGTTATGGAAGCGTAACGGCATAGTTCTCATATATTTAAGTATTGGATACTTATGCAAGTGTGATAGGAGGTTGTGTTTACCGATGGTACGGAAACAGCTTCGCTCTGGATAGACCCCGCGAAATCCTATTGGTAGCATGACTATGTGTATATGGGAATCCGCATCAGGATAGGTGTATTTGGTCTTAACCTGAGACTTACATCGCTAGTACTTGCGACAATCAATACGTTTTGGTTTTGGTCATCCAGGACTTTAACAGGTTCTGTGTACGCCTCTTCTGGTTTTATTGAGAATCGTAGTGTATTAGGTGTGATGTCAAGATGGAAGTATCACTTCAGTCATATGGAGATGATGATCACGCAGGGATACAGAACTGGTACTCTAAATGGTTGCAACCATTGGGATAATATGACAAGGACATGATTATCCGATTTAAAGAGACTAGTTGCTAGTAATCCGATATATGCTTCGTACGGGGCATACACTATTCCAGCCCCAGACCTTGCATGTGACATCCGATACTGGATCGTAATACGCAATACTATGTATACTACGCCTGATATAGATTATATATTCCATTAAGAATATTTCTGGAGAATTTGGTAGGCACTGTGCTTTGCTAGAAGCCAACCATGTCTCGTAAATCGGTAAAAATGTAGTATGAGGTACGTACGTGTTCGGATAGTCCGACGACCGGATTTACTGTCAACATATCCATGGATCTCTTGGGTCACTTCCCGAAGATTCACCGATGAAGAATGATTCGAACTTAATTAATCTGGGATTAATTACGGAGAGATTTTATCTGGGATAAAATACTATTTGAAGAGAGAGAACGATTAATTTGTAATTAATCGATAAAATAATATATTCGATATATTAAACGAAATTAGATTTCGACACGGAATTAAAATTAGATTTTAATTCGGGCTAACGAATTGATTTAGAATTAATTCGCGAGCGATGTGAATAGTAATTTTTCTAGGCATAATTATTTAATTATATTTGATTTAAATACGTCGCAACGGAAAATTCGTTAATTCGGAATTAACGGACCCGAGCCCGAAATGTGTTTGCGAGACCACTCCGATTTTGAATCAAGTGCGGCCACAAGTCACATCGCTCGTCACATCGCATGTCACTTTAGTGATGGATGTCAAGTCACATTTTGGTGAATGACAACTAGTCACTATTCATGATGGTGGTAGTTGAGGGCATTGAATGCCATTTTTGGCTCCAAAATTGGTTTTGCTTTTTGAAAAAGCTATTACCAAATTTTGGTAACACTTTTTACATTATTGTTTTTGGAAAAAAAACAAAAAAAACAAAACTCTCTCTCTCTCCCAAATACTCACAAAACCGTGAGCCTCCATTGAAGAACAAGGAAATTGTTTTTCTTTCTTCACTTGCTAGCACACTTCTAAGATCATTCAAAGGTGATAGGGAAACCAATCTAAGAGCTTGGAATCCTCTCAAAGCTTGGAGTTTGTTCATCTTCAACAAATTGGGACCTTTGCCGTGACTTCTACAAGGACAAGGAGAAATTTTTGTTATCAACACTTCCATAATCCGCTCATTGTAAGTATGATTCTGCCTTACTTTTTTATTGTATTCACATATTTTTATGCTTGAATGATCTTGGGACAACTTTAGAAACCAACAATGGTATCAGAGCCTAAGTTGGGTTTCTCTCTGATGTTCTCCTCTTTTAGGGTTTGGACGAAGTTGGGTTTATGTAGAGAAGTCCTGAAGTCCATATACACATAAAACACGTCAAAATCAGGGTTTTTGGGGTCCTTCGGGGCGCCGCGACGCTGGCAATTGACGGATACAAATATCGTGTGCACACGTAGTTCTGGACTAGAGATGACATATTTCCCTAGATCCTAGATTCAAAATCTGGAGGGTAGCATAGATCCGTACCCCCGACTCCAGATTTATGGCTTGGGGGATGGTGATACGTAACGCCCCAAGACCACTAAATTTCAAGGCTAGGGCAACAGAGATACATAACGCCCATAGACCCTAGTTTCAGGGATATGATAGTGACATGCTTTGGGGAACGGCGATACGTAACGCCCCAATGTCATGGATTTGAACACCTGGCTCTAGTTGAGGTGTATGAGGGGACGACAATACGTAACGCCTCGCATGAGTCAGGTTTTCAGCAGACATTCAGATATAGATTTTCAGAGACAGATTACAGAAAAGATGTTTTAAGAAAGAGTTTTCATAAGAAACTATTTTATGAGAATTTCATAGATTTAGATACTAAAAGCAGTTTTCTGAAAAGTTTTCCAGAAAGAAAGTTGTTTTCAGATAATGAAAGAGATTTCAGAAAAGATGAATTTGAGATGAATTTGGTTTTAGAACCATGGATTTTCAAAAAGTATTTTAGTACCTATTTTTTTAAATTGTCCACTCACTAGATCGTTCAAACAATCTAACCATCCCCCACTCTCAGTTTCTTGGTTTGCAAGTATACTCGGAGGACAATCTCGAGAAGACGGATACTAATGGCAGTCATTAGAGGGTTGAGTCCACCAGGTCGAGTCAGAGCTGCATTACAGTCAGAGTCTAAGTAAAGTCATACATCATACATGTTGTATAGTAAAGATTGTGTATGTTATTATGTTAGAAGTGTTCATTATCAGAAGTGTAATATGAAGTATTGTTGACTACACAATATGAGTATTTGAGATGTATTCCATGTTTTCGAGTTGGGCAATGGTCTATATGTATGAGTCTATGTATGAGATAAGATTAGTAGTGTTGAGCAGAGTTAGAAGGTCGGAGGATCAGGGGGATAGTACAGCCTATTCCATGCCGGTAGCATCTCCAGAAGGGGATGTTATAGGAGCTCACACAAAGCCTCTAACCGTCACTGGAATTTGGATAAGTTCATTTGTTATTATTTTTTTATTGTGAAATATGCCAATAGATAATTTGTTAATCCAATTTGTTAATTTTTGTGTAAAAAAATAACATTTTTTTTTTCAAATTTTTTATTTTTTTGTGTGTTTGTAGGCATTGTCTCGTTGCCTCATTTGAGACATTGTCTCATTGCCTCATTTGAGGCATTGAGGCAGTGACTCATTTGTTTGGCACTGAGACAGTGCCTCAAACACAAAAATTAAAAAATTAATTTTTTTGGAGTAATGTTCCTGTTATTGACGAATTGATGTGTTGATAAAATCTTATTGTTAGATTGTTATATTTTTATGGCCGAATGTTGCTTGAGTTTTGTTGGCATTTGGAGTAATGAAAGTTTGGAGAGTCACAAGTTTTGCAATAGATATGTAGGGTTTATTTGAAGTATTTATTTTGTGTAAATAAAAATTTTGAATTCTCATAATATCATAGGAAACTCAGTCGAAATTTTGGTAGATTAAATAGGTATTTGAGGAAATAAGTTAAAATGGGTATCGGTAGTTGAAAATATATTTGTTAAGTTTAAGGTAATCTGCGAAATGACTACTTCAAAATCATTTCAATCTCATTTTTCCTCAGTTGGAAGTTCTGAGGTTCCCAATATAAAAATATGAGAAGAAATACCATCTATGTCATATGAAATTGGTAAGATAGAAAAATTCGAACGATTTTTTTGAAGTTTACTTCAATTAAACTTATTGTTAAGATAGAAAATATCGAATGATTTGTTTGATGAACTATTGTAACATTATTGTTACTAGATAGTTAGTTTGATTAAAATTAATTTATACATTGTTATTCTGATTATATTCTTACAGATATGGCCCAGTTGTTTCTCCTATACATTTATAAATTAATTCAATTATTTTGCAGAAATACTTTTGATGGGAGGAAGTAATTAATGTCATGATGTATATTGCATGGGAGAAGAATGCGGTCTTTTGGTACCAATATATGTTGAAAGATATTAAGCAGAAAGAGAAGAAATCATGTTTCATAGACGATCTATTATGAAATAATTTGAATCAATATTGGGAATCTCTTGACTTTCGTGTACGTTCAGAAGCGTCCTCTGGTAATCGACGATGATCCGCCATCGAAAGAACATAAATGATCAGGCATATATGAGGTTCCAGATCATATTACAACCATGGTCACCATCTTGTTAGTATAAAAATAGCAAGTAATAAATATTTATTTGAATTCCTTATTCATTTTTATAGTTAATTACTATTATATTGTTTGAAATGGATAGGAGAAACAACCCGGTCGTCAGCCCAATGTCTTAGAGCTCTTTGTGCATACACACACGAAGAAGAATGACGGACACACGTTCGTCGATCAGCGATCTCAGAATGTGCATGTAAGGTTTTATATATATTTAGGTTCAGTTGTGTTTTTTTTTTACTTATATAATTTTATAAAATTTATATTACGGTATAATATTTCTCACATTTGTCACAAAATCACTATACAGCTTCCCGTGACCAGTTGTTGGAGACTGAGGAACCGATATATGAGGACTGATTGTTTATTGAGATTGCCAATGGGGAGAGGAAGAATCATGTCTACAGTCTGGACTCCTAGTATGTACATGAGGGTAGTTCCTCAGATTTTGCTGCCTCGGTTTCACTGGCTGAAATGTAGAAAGAGTTCATTACGTTGAGACAACAGGTGCAGCATGAGTAAGAGCAGATGCGGCAACAACATGAGCAGATACAAGAGTAAATGCGGAAGCAGTATGAGCAAATGCAGCAGCAGATATAAGAGCGGATGCAACAACATATACGTCAGCAGCAGATATTTTATTTTTTATTATTTATTTATAATATTAAATTTTAATTGAAAAAATAAAATATAATTTAATAGAAAAATAAAATACAATATAATTACTGACCGACAATTCAGTCCGATGATACTATACGGTCGGTAAATTCAAGGAATTATCGATCGTAAATTCGATCGATAAATCATTTGTTTTTTTACCGAATGTATATTATATCGGTCGGTAATATTTTGAGTTATGTACCGACCGAAATTCATTTATTTAACGATCGATTATTTACCATATTTTTTCGGTAATCCGTTAGTAATTTTTATCGATAATAAATTTATTTGGTTGTTAATCGGTTGGTCAATCACCGACGTAAATATATGCGGTCAGTATTTTAATACTGACGAGACATTTACCGATATAATATTATGTTCGATAATCGATCAGTAATATATCATTCCGATCGAATTACCGATCGGTAAATAATTATTTTCTTATAATAGGACTAGTATTAACGAGAAAATATTTACTCACTTATAGGACTAAATTATAAATAAAATATGAAGCGGTTATTCCTACCAAATATGTCATAAGAAATCACATGTGAGAGTACTGACATTGGTAGCCGATCAAAAAGCAAACAATAATCCAAATCAATTTCTTGAAGCTCGCATTGGTGGCGAAATTTTGTACTTCGTTTCAAAAACTTTTTTTGTCAAATTCTCTATTGATCATGGTTTTGTAAAACAGGAAGTCGCATTTTATATTATATAAATCAAGAATTTGCTTGATAATATTTTTTTATAAAAAAATAAATCTATTCAGGATTTGGTGGATGCATCCTAATAGTTCGACTTTAAAGCTTTTTAGTTATTTTATTTTTATGAAAAAGGAATTGAAAAATAAAAATAAAAAATAAAGATTGCGATCTAACTATAGTTTTTTTGTAGCAAATTTTCTTATAGCATTTGGATCAGAAAGCACGTTTCAAGCATGTGATTATTGTCAGAGGTTTATTTAAATACCATTTATGGGCAATTGGGGCATGTTCTTTTAATTTTCTTTTTTCGAAAACAAAATAGGGAATTGGAGTTGGATGTAATTTTAATATTATTGGGAGTTCAATTTCATAAATTGAATAAAACTGTCACGTGAGCCTACAAGACTACTTGCTGGCTATCATAACACTCCCGAGTTTCTCAAATAAATAAATTATTAGAATATTTATTTTTAATTTTTTTGTCCAAAATCGAGAAGTCTAACCCCATTGTATAAGTCCAAAAAAATAATTTGCATTTAGTCTATTAGCTTAGAAAATGACATAAATATTATGAAAATTATAAAGATTATGACCCTATATTCTTTTGGGGAATATGTATAATATACGGAAATTAAAAATTCCACTCTATCTAAAACACGTTTCAGTTAGAGTTTTTACGATTAAATATCAAGCACCATTAAGTCTAACGAATCAATTGGAATAAATCACCAAACACAAATAATAAATTGCAGAAAGTAAACAAAAGACAAGCAGATTTGTTTACGAAGTATAAACAATTTTTCAGAGAAAAATTACTCCGGGTATAGGCTACCATCCAAATCTACTATATGAGAAAAACTTATAGAGATGGCGAAAAGACCTAAAGCAACAACTTTGCTGACTCTTTTCCCACAACTGTAATTACCCGAGGAGCTACCCAAGCCGATACCAAGCAGCTTTCATCAGAATATCTGAAGTCTCAGTGAATTGAATATGCAAACTCATACGTCGGAGCTTCGAACACCAATCTCCACCTTCAAACTCAGAAGGCTTAGGGCATTTGTGAGGTTTTTGTTTGGAAGGTAAATGGTGATGAAATAAGAAGGTCACTCACAAAGAAGAAAGACATGGGATTGAGTCTTCAAAGATGAGTACTCTTCAAGCAGTCTGGAAAACAGAATGAAAAAACTTTTAGTGTAATGTTTTTCCAACCCTTGTAAACAAGGTATATGTTTTTTTTTATAGGTAGGGTTTTCCTAGAGGCACAAGGCTTCAAAAACGCATCAAAAATACAACAGTTGCGCACTGATATTTGAATGCTTAAAGAACGTACAACGAACGAAAGGTTTCACAATATCATTCGAGCGTCACTTTGCCTTTAACCGTGACTCGAACGCGAAGCCTCTTGACAGTTTCGTTCGAACGTGATGAAGAACGTAACTCAAACAGTTGGTCTCTGGATATTTTAATTCGAACGTAATTTCAAACGCATCTTGAACGTGAGTCCTCTGGAAGCTTTCGTTCAAACGAACTGATGAACGTGACACTAACGAACCTCGTTCGAACCCCATGAAGAATGCATCACAAATGCAACTCTGATAAATTCATCTGCCGATGTCAAAACATACCCAAGCACTTCAAGACGTATTACAACTCAATATAGCACGGTTTGTTACGGAATTTACAACATAACAGACCCAACAAACTCCCTATTTGGCATTCAGTGACAAAACGACCTAATACAAGGACTAAGAAAAATTAAAATCAAAATAGTCAGTGTCCACCATCATTACACATATTTATTACAATATGACTCCATCTAATCCTAGGTCTTAAAGAGCGGAAGACATATGCAATTGAATTTCTTCCCACCTGAAACACACACAAACAAAAAAAAAACCAGTGAAAAGCAAAGGAAAATTTAGATAATAAAAAAATGATAATATGAAAATACATATAAAAGCATTAACCAATTGCATTTAGCATAGAATAAATCCGTCAAAGTTAAGATTTATCAAATTATATCAAATGATCTCTTTCTATATCAAATGATCTCTCCATATGTCATATATCCCCTAATACTCATATGTCCCAAAATACTCACATTTTTTGGCACGAATGACAAAAGAGCACATAACCAGTCAATGCGGGAAACTAAGCTACGATTTAGACTCGGACCCATCAGAAAAACTCTATTTGTTATCCTTACGTTGAATATTCTCAAATAACCAGTCAACGCGAGTCTCCAAACAACGTACAGTAGTGCGGATCTCAGATACACTGCCTGTTACAAGTTGTAGCTGAGACATGATGGAAAACCAGTGGTGCACCTACGGAGGAGGAGGACCCAGCAGCTGTAGAAAATGGAGCATAAGGAGGAACAAAATATGTGTCTTTAGGTTGAGATGAACCAGGCTCACGAGCATACGACGCGATATGAGCTGCGCCAGAGGACAAAGTCTGTCTCCCAATCGGCTTCATGAGAGGGAGCGGCGCATCATGAACAAAATTGGGTACCAGTATACTGAGAATCCGGTGAATGAGACAACCATATGGAAGTGTATGCACGGAGTGTGCAGATGTGCGAGTGTGATTCATATCATAGAGAATCAAATCAAGTATATCAATCGACAACCCTTACTCAATAGCGTATAGAAATGCAATCCTCGAGATGGGCTTCGTGTTGATATGAGACTTAGGTCACATGTTGTGACATGAGACTTAGGCCACAACAGCCGATAATATGACATGAGAGTAGAAACAATGATAGTACCACCCGTAAGGGGATGGTGTTGGCCGGAAGCAACATCAAGGATCGTTTGATCAAAATGAAATTGACCAGGCTGCCAAGGGTACTGAGGAAACTCCACCTCAGGAATGGAGAGAATGCGAGACAATATTGAAGAATCAATCGCCAGATGGTGCTCGCGAATAAACACAGTAAATGAAGTAGGATTAATTATCTCCATGTTGGCATAAAACTCTTGGACAATGGTGACGAAAAGCCCAATAAAGCCGGAGAGAAGCGTGCCCCAACCCCTGGTAAATAGCATTGTTGTAACCCCAAAATCGTGCAACTCATCCTCTAACACATTGCACTCCATACATGGTTTGCGCTGAGAGAAATGGTCTTCATAAAGGCGATGTGATGTGGGGCTTCGAAAGCGATTCCGAGGTACGGAGTCACGAGAATATTTTTTTGGAGCCGATTGATTTCTGAGGCATCTAGAAGACACAAGAAACCAAACAAGGTCAAAGTAAAAGTTCTAGGATAAATGGATGCATTGAGAAGGAAAGCTAAATGAAAAAACTCTTAGGGTAATATTTTTCCAACTCTTGTAAAGAGGGTATATGTTTTCTTTTATAGGTAGGATTTTCCTAGAGGCAAAAAGGCTTCAAAACGCATCCAAAATATAACTGTTGCGCATGGGCGTTCGAACGCCTGAAAAACGCACAATGAACGTGAAATGGTTTGCAAAACTATTCTAATGTCGCTTCAAACGTGACTCAAACTCGAAGCCTCTTGATAATTTCGTTCGAACGTGATGAAGAACGTAACTCGAATGGTTGGTATCTGGACACTTTAATTCGAACGCAATTTTAAACGCATCTTGAATGCGAGTTCTCTGGAAACTTTCATTCGAACGGACTAACGAACATGACACTAACGAACCTCGTTCGAACCTCATAAAGAATGCATCATGAACGCAACTTTGATAAATTTATCTGCCCATGTGAAAACATACCCAAGCACTCCAAGACGCATTACAACTCAATATAACACGGTTTGTTACGGAATTTGCCAACACAATAGACCCAACATATTACATTAGAATCTGATATTTACGTGACTGCCACCATTAATTTTTTTAAAAAATAGAAAAATAAATCAAAACAAATACTATTGTTCATATATTTTTAAGAAAAAGTAGTCAAAATAAGATAATTACATATCAACTATTTTCAAATATTTATATTTCATTCATCTAGACTCTAAAATACAATATGTAAAATTCTACCTTCACTTAACATTTATACCTACAACTTTCATTAAGGAACATCTCTCACATTAGAATTTTCGCAATGTCAAAATCAGTCACAAAATCTCCATGTCCTTTAACTAAAATATGATTGAGCTCAATAAAATATGATCGAGCTCACTAAAATATGATTAAGTTCACTCTCACATTGAGTTAATTAAGTCACAGTCACATTGACATAATTCATAGTCACATTGACCTCAATTGTAGACACAGTTACATTAAACTCAGTTACAAACACAATCACATTAAGCTCAGTCGCAGACACAATCACATTGAACTCAGTCACAATCACATTTTACTTAAATTACATTAAGCCTATTCACAATCACATTAAACTCAATTACAATTACATTTACATTACTTACTAAATAAATTATGTATCTCAATAAAGTATGTGTAGTATTGCATATATAATTTTTGTCACGTTTTTCAATCGGTGCCAGCTTATTGAGTGGATAGAATGTTTGAGCTTTGAGTTCTACTCACAATAAGAAAATAATTTAATCATGTGTTGTATAATTCTTTAAAAAAAAAAATTGAACATTTCAAGATTTGTGATTTGAGTTGAAAGTATGACGATTTTCACCACATACAATTAAATAATATTTTTGAATAATAAATGATATTATAATGGTCATTCCAATTTGAATTATAACTCATTTTGTTTTTTAAAATAATAATAATCTAAGCCAATATTATCTTACAAATTAGTAGACGACACAAATATATTAATTTATATTAAAATGTATAATTATATTATGTGATACTAATTACTTCATTTAATAAGCGATTGTAATATTACATCAAAAGTGTTTGCACCAAAATATAAAATAAATTCCGATTATACCAAAATATAAAATAAAGCCCAGTTGCAGAAAAATGAAGCAATTAAAATAACTTCACTTTTTCATGCATAAAATTAAAATGGCTCAGGAATAATTAGCTTAGGAAATGGCTGATGAAATTAAAATAAGCTGAGGAATAGCCGAGGAGTAAATGAGGAAATCAAAATAGCCCTGGAGAAATTTCCTCTCTAAAGCACTTCAGGAATCATTTCCTCTCTAAAGCCCAATCCAATTAACATGGCTCAGGAAATGGAGGAGGAAGTTGGCTCTTGAATATTTCCTCTTCCAAAAAAAAAAAAAAAAAAAAAAAAAAAAAACTTCATCTTCATGGGCGATTTCCTCTCCAAAAAAATAATTAATCTCCATGTATGCTTTTCCAATCTTAAAAAATAAAAAAATAAAAAAATAAAAAAATAAAAAAAATCCATCTCTATGGTAGCCACTTCCTACCAAAAAGAATCTTAAGATGTAGCCAAGCAATAAGAAATAATATGGGAAAAATATTTTCACATCTCTGGATGAGGAGTTTGCGCCTATAATAGGAGGGTAAAAAAGAATCGTTTCGCATATGGAGGAATAAATGAGAAGAATCTTACTCTTGGGATTCACAATGAAAATGCTTAAACTCCAACAAGACTTGTTGTTGGAGTATTAGGTGATGCAGTTTCAGATACGAATTTAAGTGTTGCTGATTTAATTTATATCGGAGATGAAATAGTGAAGAGGATGGAAACATGGATGAAAGCCGGTCAAGGGAGGATCCTGCAAGCCATGAGAGAATTGAGTAGTTCATTTCTGGTCAGAGTCAATTTAGTCCCAAGATTGAGAGGAATGAAGGCTAAGAAGCAACATCTAGACCGGTTATATAAGAAAAACTCGTGGAGTATTATTTAGGAAGTTGGCACGAGACAAATGACTTACCTTGTCCTTCTATTCCTCTTCCACCTCCTCCTCCAGTGGAAGAAAAATTATCAGCCTCCTCATAGGAAGGAAGAGGTAAAAGGATTTTCCCGAACTTCAGCCTTCAACGGTCACCGATTTGGTAATGACAGACTTATTTGGAACCACTAATCCAACCACTCATCTTGAAATTATGAAGATGCATGCAGGAGTAGGCTCAGAGGCAATCTCCAATTTTTAACAGATAAAATCCTCTACTAATACACTATAAGTATCACAGTTTCTATAATCATACAATTAATTCTTATTGGAGGTATAAAAAATTTATGCAGTATATGATCAATAAAGACATATTAAAGTTTTCGAAGAAGAAGAAAACTATTCATCAAATGGCATCTATCGATACTACAATATTTAACTAGCAGGATTTGTCGAATGTCAAGAGAAGACAAAAGGAAAAAGCATTGAATATTCATCTATGAAGGATTATTTATATTTTTTGGGTTCTTAAAAAATATTTGAAGAAGAAATAGAAAATGAGAGTTTAAATTCATTGAAGACCTCAACCACCTCTTACCTTTTCTTTTCAGATGAGAAAGTTAAGATTTATAGCTCCTTTATTGGTTAGACCAAACAGTCAATGACACATAATGGAGCACAAGAAGTTTCCTAAAAAGCTTTCTCATACCTAGAAAAGAAGACCTATATGCCAAAAGGCTACCTTGAGGAGAGAAGAGACATATGATCATGTGAAGGTGAAATCAAAATTTTACAGGAAATCTAATGAAAATCATGAATCAATAGGGAGTTCAAATGAAATGTTGGAGGATAGGCTTGTGGGAAGTAATTTTTTGGTGGAAGGAATTCTCATTCATGTTGTACCACGACTCCATCGTTAAACTTCTAGAAGGAATTTGAAGAAAAGACCACAGTAATAATATAGGAATTGCAAGTCCATCTCATTTTCAATTGGAGGAAAATAAGGAAAATAAATCTTATTGTGGAATGACTATCAAGACCGTTGAATACAGAGGTCCAAAGATGGCAGTTGTTTGAATTTGTGGGCTCGAGGGAGAGACTTGGAAATTATTTTATGAAGATGATGAGTTGCAGTGTCATCGGCAAGAGGAAATAAATGGAGAAGAAAGTGGAGTTTGTAGGAAGAAGAATATGAGCTTAAATACATTCAAATTGGCCCTTTAGGCCAAAAACATATCGCATATCGCATGGGGATATTGTTTGTACGAAAATATAAAATAAAGCTCGACCCAATTAAAATAGCTCAAGAGCCACTTCCTCAAGAAAGAAATTAAAATGGCTCAGAAAATAGATGATGAAATTAAAATAAATTGAGGAATAATTGAGGAAATTAAACTTTCTCTATATATACACATTGTCTTTTCAAAATGATACTTCCTCTCCATATATATACGCATTTCCTCCCCCAAAAAAAACTTCTTCTCCATGCCACTTCTTGTCAAAAAGTATCTTCCTCTCCATGTATGTATTTTTCCTGAAGTAGTAGGACGTGACAAAGTGGAGGAATGGGGGAGCTGATGAATTTATTTCAGAGCCTAAAAATTCAAGGAAGATGCTCAGAGCAAGGGATAGCCAAAAATCAATATAGGATAGCAACATCGATCAATGCATTAACACAATCTATTTCAATTATATTTCTAGCACTGTTGTTTAAATTCAATTTCAATTTCCTTTGTAATTACTATTTATTTAATTCCTGTAACTTTCAATTTCTTCATTACTTGTCTTCATGGAATACTCATAGAATCTAATTACTTATTTCATTCAGGTTTTTAGAGAACTCAATTTTTTTACAGTCACTTGATTACAATCAGCGTTTATTTCAATTACTGTGAGAATTCACTCCTCTGATATCCCCGTGTATAATATTTTTTTTGAGCCAACAAGATGTTGTAACATCTATAATGAAATATGATTACAAAAGAGCTAAAAATAAAAAAAATATATATCTTAGTGTTTTGTGATGGAAAATGTATTTTGATGGCTATTGTGTGTGTTTACAATTATTTTTTTTAGGAATAATAATGTTATATATTTATGGGTAGAATTCATTCTTAAAAATCGGTTTGTAAGTAGAGGTAGTCAATGGTAGGGGTGGCCACAGTTGCGATTTCAGTTCACCCTAAACCAAATCTTAGATTAGGGTGAACCATAATCGTACGGTTAACTGTAACTGAACCAAATTGTATGGTTAGGTTACGATTAATCATTTTTTTAATTTAAAAACTAAAAAATAATATAAATTGAAACCAGTTACGGTTATATTTATGAATTTATGTAAATCGTAACCAAACAGTATGTGACCGGTTCGATTACGATTTACTCTAACCGAACCGATCAATCTGATTTGATTACTATTTTGACTAGTTCAGTTTCGGTTCCAACCCGTAACAGTGGTCGGGTCTAGCCAATGGGTTTACAAAGCACTAGTTAATCTCATACTTAGTCAATGTGGGCCAGATAAACTATAACATTCCACCATGTTCCATAGCCCGGGTGCTCACGCATGTTAGCTTTTGCACTAGTCAGCCTAGTCCCGGCCGAATACTGTTAGGACATATGTCTTAGAGCATCATGTATTCTAAAAAAGGGTTATTAGTATAATAATAAACGATGCATTATTCAATTATCATTTATTTGTGATATTTGTATATTATAAATTATATGTGGTACCCTTGATTACTACATACTTTCAAACTTAGTGTATAAGTATCATACACAAGAGGATTTAAATATGAAATCAGTAGTCTAAAATTATCCTTAGAGAACAAACAAAGATGGGTACTTTGTGTGTGGTTTATCTACAGTTTTGGTATATTCTATAAATATATGACGACTTTGATCCCAGATCGTTTGTGTGGTGACATGGGAATGAAGACACAATATATGATGTGATCATATAGGACTGGTCCCAAACAAAAATAATTTTCTTTTAATATCTTTATAGACAAAGAAATTAGTATCAGTCTATTAGTTGATCATATATGAGTTGATTTAAATCTTGAGTGTACTACGAATTCCTATATGACAGGCTATATCATTCGATTTACATGGGTGAGATCGGTATATAATTCTCGATCAATAACTTTATATTTTGGGGGCATGGTTTGATGTGTAACTGGGTGTTG